>JAKKIK010002012.1:0-13055 GCA_024500135.1 Heterodera carotae
GGCTGGACTTTCCCCTTTTTTGTTGAGGATTGTTCGCAGAAAAGCGGGAGGAAGCTTCTTCTCCAGCATGAGAAATGTCGGTGGACCTTCGATGTTTTCTCCGGCGTTGTTCAGCTCTCGAGTGAGTCGTTCGAGCTGCAGCAGGAAATCCTTTGTTTTGCGAAGGTTTCGATATGCATGCAAACAGAACAGAACTAAACTTTAATCCGACGCCGGCCTTAAGCGGATATTAAAATAAAAATTTTCGATAAATTAAAAGATAAATAAGAATATTGACGGTGAATAAACCACAGTATTCAACCTGGATTTTTTAAGGACAGAAGCCGGAAATTATGTAAATAATAAATTAAAAAAAAATCTAGATGCACAGCTTAACATTAAATTATTGTTTTTTTATAACAAAGTACAATATAAATTTTAAAAAATTTACAATAAATAAAAGCAAGTAACACAAGAGTCTTTTTAAATAGAAATATGATTATTGCTTAATAAACAAAATAAACACTATGGAAAGCCATTAGCATGAAGACAACAAAATATTTTAATAAACAATTAAAAAATAATTGCCTTCAAAATATTCGTTTAGCTATCGCTAGAATATTTTTGAAATCCTAATACCAAGACTTATTAATTATTATTTTAGATCTATTTATGAAGAATACAAAAATCCAACTAGATTAAATATACTGACCTTATAATATCCTATTTTCATGGGAAATGGTTGGAACATAGCAAAATGACGAATTAAAATAAAATGCTAAATAAAATTTTTCAATTCTAATGAGAAAAAATGATGCAAAATTTTATTAATGTTTACTAAAATTTCGCTATTTTAAAACAATCAAGCCCGATTAAACTTAAAAAATCGTCGATTGTTATTCATTAATATAGTGTTTAAAGCCAAAATCAACCAAAAATGAAATTATTTTAAATAAATAGCCCTAAGGTTCTTTAGTTCCATCGTGTAATTCGAAGTATTAATAAAGTAACAAAAATGCACAAATAAATTCATAAACCAAATGAATTTAAAAATATTACCCTGCATGGGGACTAAGAAAATGCTAAATATGATAAAACAAGCTGAAAGATTTTAGAGGGTTTATCAAAAATAGTTAGCCGACGAAAAAAATAATTTAAATATTTTTAAAAAATATAACAATGAATATAACATATTGACTTAAAAATAAAGCAATTGATAAAGTTATTCAAGTGTGGAGTCGAAGTAACTGACATACCGTCATGAACATCACGTATAATATCAGCAGCTTATGTGTAGTAAAATTCCTTGTGTTCTACTTTTTAAATAAATCAAGCAAGAAATTAAATCGTCAAATACCAATATTATTGTTTGACAGCAAATTCACTTAAAAAAACAACAAAAGAAAAGTCATAAATTTTGAAAATTAATTAGAGGAGCTTGAAATTAATTGTATAGATCTTAAATCTA
Organism: Heterodera carotae; assembly: GCA_024500135.1. Classification (NCBI taxonomy): domain Eukaryota; kingdom Metazoa; phylum Nematoda; class Chromadorea; order Rhabditida; family Heteroderidae; genus Heterodera; species Heterodera carotae. The sequence goes on from JAKKIK010002012.1 coordinate 1,448, forward strand.
TGCCACCTTACAATACAAAGTTATCTTAGTGTATAAAAATTTAACAACCCTGACATTAAAGTATATACACTTTCTATGCCCACAAATATCACACTTCCTCAACCTAATCATTTTATTGTACAAAAATTTGGTAGGTCATATTTTGAAAAGTTAGGGACAAAATCGTAATAAAAAACAAAAGCAAACAAAAACGTAAATTTCAAGAAAAATGTGATACAAAAACAAGCAGTAGGGACTTTTGAAACCTAATAAGAAATAAGTAATAAAGGGCAAACTTAAAAATGAATTGAAGGTAATCAAAGATGTTGCTTGTATTCATGAAAAAGATCTAATAATAATGAGAAATAAAAAATCTTTGTCTTTTGGAAAAATAAAAAACCTCTATAAATACAACATTATGGCTTTTTAGCTTTTTTGTGTCCTAAATAATAATTATTTTAATTAAAGTGCCTTTTCTGATTTTTGGTTTAACGACGCTCTTACATTTTTTAGTGGTAATGGTCCTACTTTAATTTTTGTAGTACAATAGCTTTCTATTTATTTAGCCATTATACAAATAAATTTATTTCATTTTGACCTTCATAGTCGCAATATTGGTGAGAAAAATAAGTTTAAAAAACACTAAAAAAAGGTAAGATAAAATTTTTTGTTGATATTGTTTGCCTTTTTTAAAATTATTTGTGCTTAATTTTAGTTAGTTTTATTGCCTTAATTTAATATTGTCACATTTATCTTTGCTGTATTTTTGAATTGATTTCGGTGTAATTTAGATTTTAGTGACTAAATTTTTTTAATTTATGTTATCAAATTTGGGCTTTAATTAAACTAATATGTTTGAATGTTATTTAGACCCGGACTGCCTTTTTAATACTTTTATTTAAAAGTATATATTTTTAATTTTAATGTTTATGCATACTATTTGTTATTTAAAATGCAGCGATTGCTTTTGGTTTAAAAATCGAATAACTAAGTTTGTTTCATGGAAAAATTAAAATAAAGAATGATCATTTATTCATGCCCTTCGAACATTCAGCGAAAATTTTAAATTCAATGGAACTTCCATAATCTGTGTTTTTTTATTTGGAATTGACTTCTTTATTTTGTTTTTTAGTCATTAATTATTGAGGTTCTTCATTTAAACACACATGCATTTTTTGGGCATAGGTAAGCTGGCGCTCTTTTGTCCATGCTGACTTGAAAAAATAAACATATATTAGCAATTTCTTTGTTTTTTGAAAATAATTTTTTCTTATCGGTCATTTTATATTTGGAAATGAAAGTATATCTTTAAAACTTTTAATTGTTTTTTTAGTTAGTTTTATACAACGGTTGAAGCACCCATAATAATTGGATTTGTTGATTTATAAATACTATATAATTTGTTTAATAATAATTAGAAAGACCTGAATTAATAATGTATGTTGAATATGCTTTTACAAAGAAGAACTGCTAAAAAAAAAAATTCAAATCATTCTTCTGTGTATTTGCTTCACCAACATCAAACATCTTCAAAATGACAGAATGTCAGTCATAATTTGGAGTATTTAGAGAAGAGATTAACATAAATAATTACCCTTATGATTGCTTTATTTTAAGCCAATTTTTAGTAGGAATATATAAGCGATTAAAGAGGCGCGCCAACGATTCGTCTACTACTCGATTCGTCTACTCAGCCAAAAACATACGATTCGTCTACTCAGCTAAAAACCCACGATTGGTCTACTCCACGATTCGTCTACTACACGATTCGTCTACTCAGCTAAAAACACACGATTCGTCTACATTATTCGTCTACTCGGTTAAAAAGTTTCGAAACCCGAATTCGAACTCGAACAAACTTTTTTTATCGAAATTTAATTTGTTTTAAGCAAAGTTTTGGAGATACTAGGCTTAGGTTAGGCTTAGGGGTACTAAATTTTGGTAATAGTACGGATGGTACCCCCCATTTTTGAAAAAAAATTCTAACTTTTAAAAAGCCATATAAAACAAATTTCAAGGGCTTTTTAAGGTGGCTGGTCACGAATCCGACATTCATTTTGCATAATACCGAACCCCGAACCTCCAAATTCTAACAATAAGCCGACTTTTTTTCGAAAAAAAATTTGGACCTAAAGCGAAATATTACCCCTAAGCCTGACCTAGGCCTAGTTTTACCAAAATTTTGCTTAAAACAAATTAAATTTAGACAATACAAGTTTGTTCGAGTTCGAATTCGGGTTTCGAAACTTTTTTGCTGAGTAGACGAATAAGTAGACGAATCGTGGGTTTTTGGCTGAGTAGACGAATCGTGTGTTTTTGGCTGAGTAGACGAATCGTGTAGTAGACGAATCGTGGAGTAGACCAATCGTGTAGTAGACGAATCGTGGGGAGGCGATTAAAGATTATTTAAACTAAATAATTGTTTTTATGCAGTTTGCAATCAGCAGGCTGTACGAGTAAGGCACCTTGGACTACGCAGAGGTCATTTTGTAAATCATTATCAAAAAAATAATATCACCTCTTATAAAATGGAAATACAATAAATAAGTTAATTTAAATTGTCAAATCAACTTCTAAACAAAAATTTAATTATTAATTTGTTATATGAGAATAAAAAAGTAATTCAAGAATTATTAAAAAAATTATAATCGGTAACATATAATCAAAAAAGATTACTATATACATATTTTTTTTTAAAAATTAATTTTTAAAACTTACCATAATTTATCGAATCATAGAATAAATTAAAAAATAACCGAGAACAGACTTGAAGCTTCGATGCTACAATTAAAAGAAATTAATTAACAATAGATCAATAAACACGAAGACAAGACTAGTTGCTCTAAATAGCTACCGTATAAGAATAAAAATTTACTATATTATCATCTTAAAAATATTATTTTGATATTTAAAAAAATTTTACGATGCTACAAAGAAAAAAAAATTAGAATAAGAAAGTTTAAATGTAAAGGTTTATCTTGATCTAATTTTTCTTTATAAAACCAGATAAATTATATGCATAAACTGCATTTTTAGTTTGAGATACCACCCAAATAATTTAAAAAAATTATTTGTAATGTATTGCTAAAGCCACAATAAATAACATTTTTCATTGAAGATCATTAAATATTTAATGTAAAAATATTATATATTAATAAAAAATAATTCTAAAATTTAGTAAACAAGTTTATTAAAGAATGCTAATATGGTGCAATGTATAATTTAAATTAATAAATAAGAAAACAACAATTCGGTTAAAAATTTTAGTTAAGATGCAAAATTAAAAAAACACGAATTAAAAAACTTCGCCAAAACGGCATTTAAGCCACAATAATATTTTAATTTAACGATTATCTTTTCTCAATTTAAAAAGCGTAAGCAATTAAATGCTGCATGCATGACGGTGAGAAGAAAATCAAATAATAATAATTCAAAGAAGGTTTTAAAATATGTAAAATTAACTGATTTATAAGGTTGAAATAGATAAGAAAATGTAGAGCAATTGTTTTGCTGTTTTCTCTAGACTAAACTTCAAAATCGTGCCTATTTGTCAATAATAATTTGTCACTGTTACAATGCAGGCAACAATGAAACACTATTCAAGCCCAAGATCTGTCAAGGATGAATTTAATTTAAAAAAATAATAAGGATTAACTTAACAATGAATAGGCTAGAAACAAGACTATGAAACTACAATACATATATATTAATTTTTGTTTATTGACAAAATGTACATAAATTAAAATTTAATGAAGGAACCAAATTAGCGAAAAAATAAAGATATAAAATTTAAAAAATACAAACAATAACAATAACAAGGTTATACCAATAGAGCAAGAGTATTTTTGGATTAAAGATTCTCAGCAGTTCAGGGCAATCTGATGCCGTAAAGTATTCATTATTAATTTTTTATAAAGCAATGATTAGAGTATAAAATTATAGAATGAATTAACCGCATAAATAAAATGCCAAAGAAATTTAATACAAAATTTATAGTCTCGAAAATGCTAAATTAATTAAGATTCAATGCACCAAAATTGTAACTCCGTGGTTGCCGCGACTCCAACACATAACAAGTTAGTAATGGCAATGCCAACTGTGCCAATGTCAATGCATACAATTGTGACGACAGCGCCACTACCTTAGCCGACAGTGATTATAAAAATCCGCAAATTTCAAAAAATATATCAAATACAAGAGCACAAACAAACAAGACCCTCATCTTTTGAACATATTTATAAAAAAATCTAATAGAATAAACTTAAGCATTTACTAGAGAAATTTCTTCTACATATATAAAGATTATTAAATATTTAAAGACAACAGTTAAAGTTACCTAAATGAATATATTTTTTTTATATAGTTTTCTAAGAAATTTTTGAATGTGGCAAAATCTGTTATTTTTAAACACGGTTTAATTTGATAATTAAAACGAACCCATATATGTATGTATAATATATACTTCAATGAGAACAAACCAAAAATTAAGACTCCACAATACTTATAAGCAAAATTACACTAAAATTACCAATTAATAAATTCGTTATTCATTATTATTATTAATCATGAAGAATATGAAAGCATTAGTGTTGTCGAAATGGACTTTAAATCATTATTTTAGAAAAACACGAGGATTTTGTTTAATAAAAATAAAATTTGACTATGCACTAAAGAAAAAAGGATAAATTATATTTAGCACTGTTTATATTGTATAAAAAGAAAATGTAAATTTAAAAAATCAACATTCAATCGTTAGCTGCTTGTAGTAATGACTTATAAAAATTTATTTGACAATGCTAAATAAATAAATATTCCAGACACTCGATTTCTGCCATGCAGACATGAACCGGAAATTCAAAGAATCCATGAGCAAGACTTTGATTTAAAATAAAATGATTTAATCTGATAATACAAACAATTATCAGTTCTTAAGACAAAATGCAATAAATTGAAAAAACACTCCAAAAATTGAGAATTTTTAAATAAATAATGAATAATTGGTATAAGATTGCAATAATGCATTTACCCTTTTCGAATTCTAAGAAAAAAACGCATAGTTATTCGAACCCAACCACATTCAATTCCTGACAATTTGGTACCAAACGACAAGTGTAATCAATTTACATCTATTTTAACTTGATCAGAAGTTATTTGACCACTGTCAAAGTGAGTCCTCGTGAAAAAGTCTACATTTCAGTACCATTGTTTAGCCACCGAAATTGAATTTACGCCGGTATCGCAAAAATTCACTACCGCACCGGTACTGAAATGTCTTTTTACACTGGACTCAGTCTGCAAATATTCAAATGGCGTTTATTCGAGTTATAACTAGGGATGTGATTCTTCCTTAACTTCCACGTTAAAATAAACTCTTAAATTTGAATACATTTTTCATTACTTTTTACTTCAATGTAATAGTATAGCTAAATTAAATCTTTTAATTTTAAGTCATGGCACTCAGTTAGATCCATAAGTTTGCCCATTAGTATTCTCTCGTCATTTCATTTGTTTATAAAAAAATTTGTTTCTGTTTATATACCGTTTTTTGACTTTTTTCCATTTTTAATTTTAGTGCAAAAGCCTTTAAGTTTTACATACGCTATTGAAAGTTCAATATTTCATCTAAAGCGAAAAAAATTTGCAGTAAAAATGCCGTTAATCTGGCGTAACATAGATGCCTCGCGGTCTTCAGGAAGCAGGGATGATAATATTGTAAAAAATTTTTTCTCGAACAAAATCCTTTTTATTTGTTTTTTCATTGTGATATTTACTTTTTTGGATTGTGATATACACTTTGTTTTATGGTATTTACGCTTATTGATTCAGGATATTCATGCTTGAATTTAATGTAGTAACAAATGATGTACATAGCCGTATTGCACGTGTCCCTCATCTCAAATCATTTACAAAGCTGCCTTTTTGAACTTGTATTGCCAAGTTTTCGACTTAGTTTCAAAGTCAGTGAAGATTGTAGTTGTCACAGTGATTATTTCAATTGAAATCTTATTGTAAAAATTTTTTATAATATCGTGCGTAGGTTTTTTTTAATCTTTGCAAATATGTAAAGAACATGCATGCAAATGCTTTAAATGCCTGAGTAATGGTTATGCGTTCAATTTGCTGTATTTATATTCATTTTTCATCCATTTATTTAAAATTTGAAGCCATCATTAATTTAAATTGAATTTGTTCCTTTTTTAGTCATTTGGAAAGTAAGAATTACTATTTTTCCTTTTTATATGAAAAATTTTATCAATTAAAAAAGTATTTTTAGTAAGTTTAAACGTCTTTAATATGCCCACGATAATTCGGCGATTAAAAATTAATTAATTATAACTCCTTAAATCTCTTGTTCAGTTTAACATAATATCCATTTTACACCTAATACAATAGCAATTTTCTTTAATTTAAAAATTAAAAGTCTGTGAATGAGTGTCTGGCAAAATCGCTATGCAGTCTGGGAAGAACAGAAAATTAAGCTGGCATTCAAATTTAAAAATTTTCTGAATTTTAATATTTTTTTGTATGGAGTGAGTTGTGCGTCCATTATCCTTTACGCTTCCTTCAAAATAGACTATACTGTCAAGATATTTTGCTTATTGTTTTAGCTTTTGTGGTTTTTTAGCTCTTTTTTATACTTGTTTTAGTATCTATTTTGGAATTTTTAAAAAACCCGATCCCTATTAATCTTGATCGAGGTTTATGCTTTCCTCCATAATCCGTATTATGCCGCCGAGCTCCTTAAGGACCTAAAACTATTCTTTTTGAGGCTCCACCTTTTCTTTTTGCCGCTTGTCTATATGGGGAGAAAAGGCGATATTTTTTTCGGTCCTATACTGTGAAGATGATTATTTATCTTGTGCGTATTCTTTGTAGATTTATTTCTTAATTTTTCATTATGTTCATGGGGATGCAAATTTAATGCATTAGTCATCTGATGTTTGGATTTTATATTTACAAATAAAATTTTGTCGCACGGTTTAACGCTGACAGCATTTTGATATCAATAAATTATTTTGTTTTATAGTAACTGCATGTCATTTAAGTTTTTTCGAAGTTTTAAAGTGTGCATTTAAGTAAGTTTAGATGTTTATTATGTTTTTAAATTTCTTTCAATTAAAATTATAAATATCTTTAAATAATTGTTTTGCATTTTTATTTTACCTATTATCAATAGACTCTGTCAGTTTTGCAACATTTCAATTCGTATTTGAATTTTTCAAAAAATATACAGAATTTTTTTTTTGTATTTTTTATGTTCTCCTGGTATTCGTTTTTAAAATGTTTTGTCAATTCTATGTTAGTGAGGTTCTCTGGTGGCATTCAAATGAGTACACATTCAATTTTCTTTTTAATTTTAAAGTCTTTCTCTTTAAATTTTATTAAATTGTCACAATTTAATAAATTATTTTGTCACAAATTATTTTCCAATAATTTGCCTGCATCGTATCCAAATCAGTATTTGTAGAGTTGAAATTATTACTATAGTAATAATTAAATAGTTTTTATTTGTTATGGTAATAATAATTATTAAGATATAACATGTTGAGGAATGTTCAATGTTGACTCTCGACCTTCAACTGTTCTGGCTTTTGCTTGTTTCTTAAGTAACAAATGTAGCTTTGGTGAGAGAAGCAGTTATCTTGCTAAGTTTAAAATAATATGCATTGAATATATTTAAAAGTTTCGAAATTCCAGTTAATAGTCGAAAGCTCAACTGTGATTATTTCTTGCTCAATTAACTTATATCGACTTTAATTTAAAAAATCATAGCTTGGTGTTTTATTTATTAATATTTTTTTACATTCTTTTAGCCTGCCATCGTCGTATTCTTTGTAGATTTATTTCTTAATTTTTCATTTGTGTCCATTGTTTTTTGTCGGTATTCTTCTGTTATTTATTTTATATTCATTAATAAAATAATGTGCTTTATAGATTTTTTTGATCTGCCGTTATTTTATAGTAATTTCATCTAAATTTCTAAACTTAACCATGCCATCAGCATTCGCCGGCATTTTCCATATTTTGATTTAACAACGAAGAAACAGTTGTACATTTTCCAATATTGCTTTGTTTTTATTTGAATAACAATAGGTCGCCAAAACATAGACAAAGACAGTCATTCCAGCAAGATGATGAGTCGGTACGCTTTGAAGATAGGCGAGAGATTTGCCAATTTTAACCTAGCTTTTGTTTGTTTTTATATAAAATTTCAAATTATTTGATCATGCCTCGTTCCAATCTGTTCTCGCCGAGGGAACTCAACTTTCATTTTGGCAAGCTAATCTCTGATAGGCCTTCAATAATTTATATTAATTTATATTAGCTTAAGACTATCTAAAAATATGTTATTCTTGATAATTCTTGGACTAACTTAAAATTTTCTTTTTTATTATATGACAAATTTTTAAATGAATGGATGCCTTGTATAAAACGTTTCTCTTTAAATTTGGTAATTTATTAGTTGATATTGTAACAAATTTTATGTAGATTAGTGTTCCAATTTGTTTATTAAATTTTATTAACAGAAATAATGGAATCTATTTGGGTGTTTTTCAATGTTTATTTTTGCATTTTTCAAAATTTTTAATTCGTATTTTTCAAAATTTTCCTTGACTTCAACCCAACAAAATATAAAATTGAATCAATCAACTTTTAATTACTTTGTCAATATAATATTATTGTCCATTGTGTCAAGTCATCGTCATTTAATTTGTTTAGGTACAAATTATTTGGCTTATACGTTCAATTATTATTTTATTTCAATGTATAAACATTTTGTGTTAATTTACTTATTTTATATATATGTTTTGTTGTACGAATCTCTTTATGAATTATGTTTCTATTTGTGTTTTTTTGATATCTTCTAAAATTTGACTATCAAAAATATTATATTTTATTTTTATTACGTGAACATTCCTCGAGTTCAAGAAAGAAATTTATTGGTCAGCGTCAATCCAAGTCTCCAACACATCCATGCCCAACAAATTAATGTATTCGAAATTGCCAAAACTTTCCATACATTTCAATTTCGAACCCGCGATTTAAAATACTATAAATTTAAAAAATTGACAGCTTCTTATCATGCTTGTTTTATCTGTTAATATTTAACTCATTCAACTGAAACAGAATCCTTTTTTATTAATGTGTGGTATGTGTTTATAGCCAATTTCTTGTAAAATTTACTTAATTAGTAATCATTTTTTGGCGTATCTTTTGGTTTGATTGAATTTGCTTGAAGCCCCTTTTTTCGTGTCGTCCAAAAACTCAAATTCACGCAGTCTTTTCTATGGTGTTGTTGCATTCGGAATGAGTACCCATCCAATTTTCTAATTTTTAAATTGAATTTTTTTTCAATTGTTTTACTTTTACTATTTCAATATGCCATTTGGTATCCCAAAATTATGATCATCCCATTTAATATAGTTTTGATAATCAGAGTGCTATAAATTTTACTAAAAAAAACTCGTTTTTTCTAGATGATTAAAGACAATTATAAAATTTGTAGTGTAAGTTAGATAAGTGTAGGATCAAAGCAAATGGAGAGACGTGAACAAACAAACATTTTTGTATTCATTAGCAATTTTTGAACTTAATAGTAAATAGGTAGGTAAAATATTGGTTTTTTTTTCCTCACAATCTTTAATAAATAAGTCCTTTGCAGATTTTTTGGATCTGTTTTATGCAATAAGTGATAAAAGAATGCTGAAATTTTTCAGTTGTACCTTGAAATTAATAAGCTTTAAAATATGAAAATGTATAATTTTTTGAAGTGGATACACTTGACTTTTGTATTATTTTTATAATATGTTTTATTTAAAATTACTTTTTGGAACTGCATGTATTAATCAGGTTTTTTTGCAAATTTTTTTCTTTATTATTTTTGTTGTGTTTTTCTTCTATAATATTATAATGTTAGTGAAAATTAACAAAATCATAAAAAATTATTAAGTATGTTAATAAGCTATGTTTTTTAATTGCTTGTTCTTGTAGTTGAAGCCGATTATTCCTGCTTAATTTGTTGCATAATATTGTTTTTATTGAATTAACAATTCATTGCAATTGATATTGGTCAATATTTTTGTTTGCTTTTATTGAAGGTTAATTTGTTGCATAATATTGTTTTATTGAATTATCAATTCATCGCAATTTGATATTGGTCAATAATTTTTTTGTTTGCTTTTATTTACTATTGCAGATTTTGAGAAAAGCACTGCCATTGTTTCAAAGTGATATTTTGACAAAATTATGAATTTTTAAGTTATTAATTAATTTAAATTAATTTATTAAGCTGTTCATGCGACCTCCCAGTTCCTCCAAAAATATCTGAAAACAGGCTTCCTTATCAAACAATTAATTGATGTTGGCGTTTTGGAGTAAGTAGCAAGGCTTAGCTTTTTCATAGATTTATTATGCTTCCTGTCTTTTTTTAAATTTTTTCTTTTCTTTCTTTATAAATTTTATTACTTAATAGTTAATAGATTTGGAAAATTCTATCAATTTATTTGGGTTTATGTATATTGGTTTATTTACAGTACCTTAGTTTATTATTATATAATTCTATTCTTTAAAAGAATTAAGCTCTAATTTCAGCTAAATTTATTTGTTGAGATATTTATTCGCCAGAATTGTTCCGATTCTTCGATTCTTCACTTATTTAAGTTAAATATTAGCCCAAATAGGTAATAAAAGGTTAAGATTTTTATTTACTTAAAATTAAGATATTCTTAGAAACATATAATATCGTTTAATTAGTATTTTTTTCTTGCAGCTTTCACGAAATATTATTTTATTTCTATTGCCGCCATTTTTTTGTACATAATTGACAGCTTCTGTTGGTGATTATAGCAACCTTGTTAGTCTGCACTGTTTTTACGACGATGGATTTCACTTCATTTTGGGGCTTTCTTAACTTTCACCATGATTCTTAAAAGTTTCATCTGGTTAAAGATTCGCATTCGAAAATAAATATATTAATATCTTAACCCATGTGTATTATGCCAGCCTGAGGAGTGGATTTAATTTTTTTCATTTTAATCTATATTCATTTTCGAAGTCGTACCAAAAAATATTTTTGTCACAGCTGTGTCTCTCTCTCTCCATTAATCATTTTTACCTTCTTAATTCTAAAAAAGAATTCAATATAAGAGAAAAACTAACATAGTGATCTAGTAATTTTATTTAAATTAACATAGTGATCTAGTAATTTTATTTAATTTGTTTCAGTGTTAACAGTTGTATCACATTCTCAAGCACTGATAAACACCATCCGTCATCGTAATTTCAAAGTGGCTAAAACGAATTTGTTGCATCATGTCGCTTGATGGCTTAAATTATTTTAGCATTTCCAACGCTTATGCCAATTCTTTAATAATCTCATCATTAGTTTGTTTAATTTTTTAGGTAATTTAATTTTCTTGTTTGGTCTTTTTTGTTTATCACACTTTTATGATTGTAAAAATCGTGAAGTCAAATTTCGTTGTTAAGATTGCTTAGTCCACCTAATTTGTAAAATTCATCTTGCTGTTTTCGCTTGTTTCTTATTTAGGCAAATTTTAATGCTTATTCGCATAAAATATAATTTTTGGCATTAGCCTATTAATTAAATTCTACATCAATTTTATGTCCT
>JAKKIK010002013.1:0-13044 GCA_024500135.1 Heterodera carotae
AACTTTAATCGGTCATATCTCGCCAGTTTACCCATGTGGGGAAAAAAAGCCAAAAATTTTCTTAACTAAATTGAGGGTGCTCTACACGTTGGAAAAGGTTTTGAAGTGATTTGGTTGGTGACAGTTCGGTATGGTCCCCTCGTGAGAACGTTTGATATTTAATTTTATTAATTATTAAAATTTATTTAAAATTTAATTTGCCAAAGGCTTCCACTACTCGCCTCTTTGTTGCCGTCTTCTTTGCCGACCAAAAATTGGCAATCGGCGCCGGTGCCGGTGCTCAACAAATGCTTCATACGGTCGATGACTGAACTGTTTGTTTTGGACATGCCGCCAGCAGAATTTGCTGGATTTGAGCCAGTGGCGGGGCACAGTGATCGTTTCATACACGGCTAAACAAAGTGCCACAACCAAGATTTTTAAGGATTTGACGGTAATGAAATTCATGGGGGTATAATGTAAAATGCCAAAAGTGGCCAAAAATGTAAATATATTTTTAAAATCTATGTAATTCGGGTCCGGGCAAGCTGGCCCTTTTACCACTAATTAATGGCAAAACAAAGGCCAAAATTTAGCTCATCTCAATTGACAAAAAATAGGAAGAAAGGTGACCTTTTAGTGCAATTTTGGACCAAATCAAATGTAATCCGAATTTTGATTGTTCCGGTGGTTAGGATTTCCGGCGCCACTATTTTGAATACTTTCGAGACAATCACCCTGGGGGTCCGGGAGTTCGAAATAACATAACTTTGGTAACTCTGATTTCAGGTCGTGATCACTGATCAGCGCCTTCAATAACCCTATAAGTGATTTTAATATTTCACGGAGGGGAGGGGAGATCATACAATAATATTTAAAGAATCTATTACGAAAAGTTGTATTTGAGGAACAAAAATAATAAGACTTGTTTGAATCACAAAAATGAATTGCCGGCCTCTACAGCTGACTGAACTGACACTTGCTGTGATGTCTGCCGTCTTCCATTTGTTCATAATATGGGTAGAGACAACGAAGTTTATGAAATAGTGTGTGCCGGACAGTGAGTGTCAATGTGAGAGATGCAGAGCATTTGCTTGCGGCAATGGAAGGAATTAAAGAGAGAGAGAGAGAGGGAGAGTGAAAGGATGGCATTCTCTGCCATTGTAGAGAGAAAAAAACAGTATTCAAATTAAGCGATAGCATCGCTCCCAGCAGCGGTGCCGGTGGATAAGGTCAATTATAAAAAATGGTCCCACCCATAAATTCGGGCAACCGAATATTTTTGCGGGTGCCCAAATTTTGGTGCCGTCCAAACTTCCCACGGCCGTACCAACCAGCATTCTGTCTCTAATCGATCCCCGAACCCAACAAATGATTGATTCATATCTCCAAAAATCAACATTAAGTGGCATTCGTCATAAATCACAAAATAAATAAATGCATTAAAAATTACAAAATTCTTCTTGCAATGGGATCAAAGAGACCTACGCTTTTCAATTATTTCAGACATACAAAGTTAATGAATGAGATTTGGTTGGGTCATCAAAAGTGAATTGTTAACCTCTGCTGCTGAAGCTGACTGATGAGAGAGCTGTACAAATTTATGAAATAGTGTGTGCCGGAGAGTGAGTGTTATGAAAAGAGACGCAGACAGATAGCGTAATCCTCGGAACACCACATATCGGCGCTGGGAGAGAATGAGAGAGAGAGAGAGAATGGCATTTTCTTTTGAATTATTGCCTCGGGCTAAAAACGAGGGGTTCAACGGCGGGACTTTTTTTACCAACATTCACCAAACCTGTGTTTTTCCGGGACTTCAATACCCGGGATTGGGATCAAGATTTTCAACCGAGAGCGGGATTTTCTGAAGAAAATCTTGTAAAAATTTTTGCAAAATTCTTTTTTTGATTTTATGGGTGATCTCGCATAAATTCAAAGTTAGGTACCGGCAACCATTTTATGGAAGGCCTCATAAATTAATCAAAACAAATAAAAAATTCAAATTTTGTAAAATATCATCGTTCAGCCGCCTCCCACCCGTCGGCAATATTCTGTCCGCCGGTGTCTGTGCCACCAATGCTTCTTCTCATTTGAGCGCGCCAGCGACGGCGAAAAATCTGTCCACAACAATTTCGACGCTCAAAATCACCGTGTCATTGAGATAGAATCCATTTTGCGGGTCCATCAAATGCTCAAATTAAACCATATTTAGCACAATTAAAATTGGTCAATTAATGCCATCCAACTCATAGTCAAACATAACTTGTGTTGTTGTGTTTCAGGAGTTTTGAGGGTTGCTGATCAAAAATCAGACATCCATTTCGACCAGGCCTTGACCCGTATTGAAATTTGAAAAGATTTAGGCTTGGTCGAAATGGATGCTTCAGATACACATGTTCATGGGCTCACAAAAGCGCATGGAAGCCAAGTTTTTTATGCGCGCCATTTAAAATTGGGTTTTGTAAGAATTCTGCACAACCTCAAAAGCCAGGAAATCCTTGCAGTACCAGTGGTGCATATAATCTGAATCACTAAAAACACAGCTGCTCTTTTCGCAGTGGTCCTCCATGCATTCGCATTGCGAAACAATTCGCAGCGTCAGCAAACATTTGACGCTCCGCGGGGCACCTTAACACAAAATGTGCCAATGGCATTAATTATTGAGAGAAACTTTTTGGCGAGACCAGAAGTACACTCCAAAGTGGGGGGGGGGGGGGGAATTCGAAAGATGGCAAGAGAGAGAAATACAATTTCGCAATTCGGAGACTAAAAATTTCCCCGACGGCGCCGATCGGATGTGCCAATCAAATAAAGGGGGGTCCCATGGAAGTAAAGAGTGATTCTCATTCCTTTATAAAGGTGAGAAAAGTGCAGTGTGTAACCAATGGATGGTGGTCTGTTCGTGATATGCGACCCTCTAAAACCCGATGAAAACATTTTTTGAAATGGGTATTTTGGGTCTGGAGTAGGTACATCTTTGCCGGCCTAAAAGTTTATTTTAGGAGTGCCTTTTAAATGGGGGAAAAAATTCCCCCACCCCTTCTCCCGAAATGGGAAGATTTTGCCAAATTTCCCCCCCCCCCCCCCCCCTCCCCCCAAAAAATAAGAAAAATTTACTTTTTCAACAAATCCCCCCCCTCCCGGATTTTTTTTCTGATTACGGGCTTGCCAGCCGGTGCCCATCAACCGACCGACCTTCACTTGCACAGTAGCATTTGAGGTCAACGCCCAAATAATTTTTTTCAGTGCCGAATTGGTTTTCTGAGAATACTGTCAGCTGCCATGCGTATCCCTCCAAGTACAAAGTGGACGAATTTTGATTGTTATGGCTGCAGTCCCATTGCAAAAATTTTGAAAAATTTTCAAGTCTCATTTCAATGTGCCCTTTGGGTTTGTTGTTCCAATCTGCTATCGCGGATTCTAAAAAAGACAAGTATATTGCATAAATTCACAAAATTACCAAATTTAAATTTTCAAAAATGTCGTAATTGGCTTTTCAGGGAGCGGACAAAAATCAAATCAACCCACCAGATTTGGACAACAGAGCGCGGCGCTTGGTGGAAAAGCGCAGTGGGTACAGCTCGGGCAGCGCGCAGTTAGCGATGTCCTTCAGAGGAGCGGCATGGTTGTACTGCATGTAAACGCTGACCAGCTCGTCACTTGTCAGCACGCCGAGCGGAGCTATAAAACATAAAGTCAGCTTTGATCTAATCCCGAATGTATTGGACTGCCGAGTCGCGATTTTTTGATTCGGGATTTTCCCTTTTTTGGGGTTTGCCCACTATTTCGAAACCATTTCATACTGATTTGTGAGCGATGGTGAGATGACCCACCAATATGTTTGGTGAAGTCGTCTTCGTGGACGAGCGGAAAACGAATTTTGTCGATTGCCAGACCAAGCACGGCACGACGATTCGCCGCTGAACATTCAATGCCATTCTGGCGGCATTGCGCGTCCGCCCAACGGAGCGCCTATTAAATTTAAAAATAATAAGAAATATGGAATTAAAATGCAAATTAATAAATAACGAATTAATGAATAAGGAGACATTTAAATTTTTAAGTTTTCTTATAAAATATTACGGCATTCCAAGCTGCGATTTCTCCATCAATCTTCAACTGATCACGATCCAAAATCTCGCAGAGCAAATGTTGATCAATTTGTAAAAATTGCTCCGATTGGAGCAAAGTGTTGGCGTTCTGATCAACGAGTTCCAAGCAATGGTGAGCAAAGTCCCAAAATAAAATGACAAATTAAAAATCAAATTTGAAATATTTCATTTCCATCACCTCTTGCCCAATTTTGCGCGCTTGGGAAAATGCGTGGAAAATGTTGTGCAGCTTCGGCATGGGAAAATCAATGCACGCTTCGGTCAGCTCGCCGATGTTGTACTTATTGGCTAAAGAAACAAAAATAAAGAATGAACATAAAAGATTACGCGCCCGGTGGGACTCAAACCCACGCCCTCCACGCAATCCATGGGCATCTTTAGTGGTGCTTTTATGAAAAATAATTGCATTATTTCTTAAATCGTTTCTTAGAGTTAGCAGCGAGAGTCCCAAAATCCTGGTCAAATTTGGATTTTAATTTCGAATATTCTAATCATGCTCAATATGAAATTCCTGATCCTGTTAATAATGATCAGGATGATAACATTAATTTTTGTTGGTCAGAAAATCCTCAACGCATTATCCAAAATTTCTTGAAATTTTTCTGACCCGCGTAAAGCACTGCCACCACATTGTCCTCGTTCAGTCCGCTCAAATCGTCCGCATAAATGAAGCTGAGCATCGTCTTGAACGCCTCCGGCTCAATATCAATGACATCCACGGGGCTGCTGGTCTCATCCGCCGACGAAGCTAATTACAGTTAGCAGTTTCAAATTAGCGTGGACCGTTACACCCAGAATAAAGCCCCACCCTCTAAATAAAGCCCCCATTTTAAAAGGGAAGGGTTAAAAAGAGCTGTACCTGAAATAGAGCCACCCTCGAAAAGATCTCTACCTGAAAAACACAGTCACACCCCACTGATTTATACTCCCTTAAAAACCCACTTGAAATGACCCCCTAGAAATAGAGTCTCCCTGAAATAGCCCTCCTTCCCTCCTCCAAAATAAAGTTCACATGAAATAAGGACCTATTTTTGAGATCCGTCTAAAAACAAATAACCCCGGGCGGCTCTGTTTTAGTAAGTACGGTCATTCATTTTAAATTTGAATTACCAATTTTGGCTCTTTTGGCATTTTGAGAATCAAATCGAAACATCGCTTCGAACACATCAGAAGCGGAGAGAAGAATTGATTTGTGGGCCGACAGAAGCTTAAAATGATCCAAGGATAGATAAACCTAATAAGGCATAAGGCTTAAATTAAATTGTGTAATTTCTATTGCTGAAAAAGCGACAAAGTGCATTCAATTTGTCAAATGTCCCGTGAAAAATGTAATACGGCACGAAACACGACAATTTGAACAATGTCCCAGTTAAAAAAAAAGTCTCGGTCGAACTGCTAAAATTGACAAAATGCCGCACCATGAAAACGCCAGTTCTTTAGGACAAGATTCCCTTGACAAACTGTCCCAAATTATTTCGGGGTTGAAAAGGAAAATTAAATTTTTAAAATTGAGATTTATCGTGGATATGGGCCATTTTTATGACAATTTCTTAACAAATCAAAAAAATTCAAGAAATATGATCTTTTTATTAAAAAATTATTTGTATTAGTTATTTAAAATTTTTCAAAAATTTTGGTTTCATTACAGTCCCAGATTGTGTGCCGGTACCGGTTAAAAAGCTGGATCCCGGTCCTTAATTTTCCATTCCCAGCAAGTCCCGACTTTCGTGAAAGGTCCCGCTCCCAACCAACCCTACTCTCGACTAAATGTCCTGCACAGTGAAGACACGAAAATGTTACATTTTTTATTTTATTAATTATTCAAATTAATTTAAAATTTAATTCGCCAAAGGCTTTCACTACTTGCCTCTTTGTTGCCGTCTTTTTTGCCGACCAAAAATTGGCAATCGGCGCCAGTGCCCGTGTCCAACAAACGCTTCATACGGTCAGCCACCGAAGTTTTTGCTGGTTTGGACATGTCGTCAGAATTTGCCGAGCCAGTGGCAGGACGAAATGAACGTTTCATACGGCTAAACAAAGTGTCCGTTTTTCGGCAAAAATATACCAAGTGATTTGACAAAATTTACGGGGCATAAAACAGAGGTGCCATATAACACCGGGCCATCGGATTGAAATTTTCCTGAAAAATAAGATTTATGGGTCAAACAAAAAAAGATGGATTAAATCTTGAATTTTATTCCAAGAAAACAGTATTTGCAACATTTCTCTGGGTATGGCGATTAGTGATGCACCCGAAATTTCGGTTTTCGGGTTTTTTGGCTTTCGGTTTCAGTTTTTTCGGGTTTTTTTGCTTTCGGTTTCGGGTCTGACTTTCGGTTTCGGGTTTCGGATTTTTTCGCTTTCGGTGCATCACTAGTGTTTATAGTCGCCGCTGGGGAAATTTTTTTTTTGAATTAAGGGAAATGAAGGGAAAAATATGAAATGAAGCCAAGTCAAAATTTCCTCGGGATCTCAAAAATAAGACCAAAATCTGATACCGTTGGGGGTAATTGATCCGGCAGTGCTTCAATTTACGACAAATACTGCCAATATATATATTTTTTTCCCTTAGGAAATTTTTCAAATTTTCTTAGAGGCGCCTATCGGCTACGCCGGAACTCTGCTGTAATTTTTTTTTGCCAAATCATGTTACTCCAGAAAATAAATGTTTTTAAGTAAAAAATAGACTATTGAATTGGTTGGGTCAAAAATGAATTGTTGACCTCTACAGCTGACTAATGAGGGACACGAGCTGTGATGCCTTTTTGCTGTCTTCCATTGTAGACGCAATCAAATTTTAAATGAAATAGTGTGTGCCGGAGAGAGTTTTAGGAGTAAGACGCAGACAGATAGAATATATCCTCGAAACATTTATCCCCCCATGTGTGTGTGCTGTGATAGGAGAGAAATGAAAGAAAGAGGGAGAGAAAGAGAATGGGCGATGTTGGCACACTCTGCCATTGGGTATAGAGAAAAAAAAAGCACTAAAACGATAGCAGCGTACCTCGAGCGATACCGGCGGATAGGGTCAATTTTGAAGGAATGCTCCCTCCCCCCCCCATAAATTCGGATAACTTAATATTTTGACCACGGATCCGGCAAAATGCGGAGCAGGAAAAAACGCCGCCGCAAAAAGGCCGCCGGAAAAAACGCCGCCGCCGAAACGCCGCCGGGCAAAAACGCCGCCGGTCAAAAACGCCGCCAGCCAAAACGCCGCCGGCAAAAAACGCCGCCACACAAGCCCCGCGCGCGCAAAAAAAATAAATAAATTATTTAAATCTTTAAAAATAAAAACAAAGAAATAAGAGCAGAGAAGAATACCGTATTTTCTCTAATAGACGCCCCGGGGCGTCTATTTTTCGATCCCTCTCGAGCGGAGGCGTCAATTAGAAGGGGGGCGTCAAATGGAGGGGGGGCGTTTATATCTCGATCGGTAAAATTCTTTAATTCATAAAATTTCTCTATAATTCTAACGAATGATCACTCAAAAATCCATTATTTTCATCTTCCAACAAACCAATTTCTTTAAAACTTCCTGCCATATGTTAAATTTGTTGTCATAACGGCGGCTTCCTGAAATAAATTTTAACCCCGTATAGATACTATCTATAGGTCTGAAAGTATGATTGGTTTGAAAGACGTTAGACTAAAAAGCTTTTGGATCTCTGTCGGATTTATAGATAATCCTACGGATTCTATCCTGAAATTTTTATTTTTTTTTATGCCAAATCAATAGCAGTACCGGAAATCTTTGTTTTATCAAACACTTCCCTATACCTAATTGTTTTTTATTC
The DNA here is from genome assembly GCA_024500135.1 of Heterodera carotae. Lineage (NCBI taxonomy): Eukaryota > Metazoa > Nematoda > Chromadorea > Rhabditida > Heteroderidae > Heterodera > Heterodera carotae. The sequence continues at coordinate 7,886 of JAKKIK010002013.1, forward strand.
TTTGCTTCTTGATTGGATTCGCAATCAACAGCCAAAATAAACTTCAGTTGGCCCGGGGTACTTTAATTAAATTAGGTAGTTTCGGTCCGTTATTGTTCATCAAACCCAACTTTTTATTTTCACGAAATTTTCAAAAAAATTTATCCCCTTGAGGGGGGTTATTACTGGAAATCGTTAAATTTGGGTTCCTGTTGGATCCATTCTTTGATTCTTTTCCGATCAACATTAAAATGCCGAGAGGTTGAATGAATTGAATTTTTTTTAGAGTACGCAACCGCCTCGAGTTTTTGCTTCACTGAAAAGGCACGACGCATTTTCTTTGATTGGCTTGGTCCTTCGTTTTTTTGGGTTTCATCGATATCAGAGTCACTCATTTTAAATTCTAAATTTTTTGATATAAATTTTGAATCAGTTGTGACTAGGCACTCTTATTTGTTCAAAAAATTACATTAAAAACTTATTTACAAAAAGGGGATTTGGCTATATGTTTAATATCGCGTATTTCAAAAATTTTTTGGGGGGGCGTCAAATAGAAGGGGGGCGTCAAATGGAGGGGGGGCGTCTAATAGAGAAAATACGGTATTCATTTCTTAATAATAAATTCATCCCTTAAAAGCATCAACAAGATGCCCATTTTATTCTGTCCCTGCCATCCCTCTTTCACAATGATCGGGTCGTCCATTCTTTTTCCGCATCCCCAGAAAAAATCATGTGGTGAGCTTTCGATCAAATTTTTGAGCCTGTATTTATAAACATTTCCTTTAAAGCTCTGTTCTGTAAAAATTTTTCCCGTACTCCCTGCATCATAACTTTCTCACAAACTTCACGCCAGACATTTGCTTTAAACCCACATATCCGCTCATCTCTTCCCAGTTTTTTAATCGTCACTGCATCATTTGCGTTTAGAATTGAATCAGCGGCCAAAGTGTCCCCAAAAAACAAAGCCTTTTGGTGCTGATAGTATTTCTCCGTCGATGGATAGATGAGTCCATTTAATTTAAAAGGGGCAGTGTAAAAATTAGAGAAACCGTAAGCTGAATCCCAAAAACAAAAAAATTTTCTCCAACTGCAGTAGGATATGGCGGACTTGAGGCCGTCAGTGCCACGGTTTCATGATAACGAGTGATGAGCATACCGTATCAAAAAAAGAAAAAAAATGCAAAATAAATTTGACAAAGCCACCTCGATTGACCACCAAAAAACTTTGTTCTGATTGGTTTTGTTCGGTAACCGTCGACAAAACTCACAACGACCCGTTCAGCAGTTAAGCGTTTAATATCGAATAAATTTTCGGATTTAACGTTCAGATGAGAAAGCTTACCTAGCAGAATCGCTTTCAGTTGTTCATCAGAATCAACATCAAAGTATTTGATGTCACAAGAATTCGGGCCGGAAGCTGGGTATGAGGAAGAGACGCTCATTGGTGCAGTGTTAATTTGAATCAATGCATTACCGGACCAGCGAAAAATATGCGAAGACAAAAATAAGATTGGGCGGGGACCAATCAGACACATATACTGGCTATAAAACCCCCCTTCTTTCCATTCTATCTGCTCATTTACTAACCAACATTTTTTCAATGGCAGCGCAAGTGCATTTTCAGCGAATTTAAACGCTATGATGACTGTCCGGTACGAATTCACACACGGGGGGAACAAATTGTTAAGCAAATTCACGAACACAACCACAAACCTTTGCCAGCAGATTTGAAATTAAAAACATCAATAACATTATGAAGGCTAGGGCACGGGACACGGTTGAACTTCCTGGCCAAATACGCGACCGGGCTTTACAGGGAGCTAGTCATGCAGTCTTAGGCAAAATGGCAAGCGAAAATTGCAACCAAGTCCCTCCCGACCCAGAGAATATTCAAACGTTGGAATTAAGAGAAATCGACAAAATTTTAGAGGGACACAATTTTCTTTTGATTGATACCGGGGCTGAAAATGAAGATCAGAATCGTGTTATTGTGTTCGGCAAACAAAACGTTTTGGAATGGGCCCACCTTGTGCAAAACTTTTATGTGAATGGTACTTTTAAAATATCTACTCGCCTTTCCAAAATGGACAAGTTTTCATGATTTTAGGCAAAAGAAATGGGCATGTTTTTCCAATGTTTTATTGCCTTCTTCCCAATAAGAAACGACCAACATATGACAAACTTTTTTCGAAAATAAAACTTTTTTGTCCAAATCTCAATCCAATTTCCATGGCACATGATTTCGAAATTGGGCTTTTTCAATCAATTCAAGAAAATTGGCCAGAATGCCAGCTCCATGGGTGTTTTTTTCATCTCAACCACTCAATGAAAAAAAAGTAGCGGAATTAGGACTTTCTGCACGTTACAAAAAAGAATCTCAGATAAAAATGCATTGTAAAATGGTGATTGCCCTGGCATACGTTACTTTGGACAATCTCGATGATGCTTTTGGGGATTTACGAGATCTTTTTGATGACCAATTTCCTGTTTGAACCCCGTTTTGGACTGGTTTGAGCTAAGTTATATTGGGCCCTTAAACCGGAACGGAACACGGCGTAGAGCAATTTTCCCACGCACCGTCGGCGTTTCGGCTGAAGGCATTTTCGAATTTAAATAATTTATTTATTTTTTTGCGCGCGCGGGGCTTGTGTGGCGGCGTTTTATGCCGGCGGCGTTTTGGCTGGCGGCGTTTTTGACCGGCGGCGTTTTTGCGGCGGCGTTTTTAGGTGCACCGGGCAAAATGCGGGGCCGGATTCAGTACGGGTCAGCTAATCCAAAGGTCAAAAGCCGTACCCATACTCTGGGTTAGCACCCGTACCGGACCCGGGTCAATAATACGGGTACGGGTTTTTCGAAAGTGGCCCGAAGCGCGTACCACGAATCCGGCAAAATACGGGGCCGGATCCGGCATGGTCCGATTTCTAAAAATCAGGCATTTGCGCTCCCGGCGGTACCTGGACTAACCGAGCCCAAATAAGCACGGGTAAGAATAGGGATTTGGGTGTAAAAGTTGAGAAGGGGAAAGTGGGGAAGAGGAACATTTACATCATTTTTCGCCTAATATGTACATAAACTAAATTGGATGGCGGTTTACGGTTTTGTACTTTTTGGAGCTTTATTTTTACGAATTTAGAAAATATAGTTCAGTGAGCGTCTAGATTTCTGAATTCGTAGCACATATCCAAATATGTAGTTCGGCGGTGTCGACAAGCGCAAAATTTCGTGGATTTTAAGAATGGTACCAAAATTTCACTCTTTTTGCGCCGGCGGATGCAAGAATTATTGTAAAAGCAATTAAAAGCAATCTCATAATTCCCCTGACAAAAAATGGTACGTACATGGCAACCAGGGTTGTTTCGGGTCAAGAAAAATACCGGGTCCGGTTTCGGATCGGCCGAAAAAAGTTCGGGCCGGGTTGAATTAATTTCACACTCACTAAATTTGTACGGTTTGTGCACATTTGGGGCAAGAATGTTTTTATTGGACAAACAATTCTTTATGCAAAAAAAATCCAGTAAATCTCATTCTTTATCATTTTCACTCTCTCAATTTCAACTCCTAAACATTTTCAAGTTCTCCGGTGTTCATGAGTTTTCAGTAGGGTTGTACAGGACCGGGACTTTTAGCCAAAACCGGGACCGGGACTTGCCGTGACCGGAAAAGCCGGGACCGGAACCACAATTTTCAACCGGGACCGGTACCGGGACTAAACCGGGACTAACCTGAAGCGAAAATTTTTTGAAAAAAAATTGATCAGATTTTGTTAAAAAATTATATTTTGTATTAAATCAATTTAAAAATGGCCAGCAAAGGTAAATCCTAAGCAAATTGGAGAATGGGGAGGGGGTCCATCGGTGCCGATAGGCGCCGATGGAAAATTTTTGACATTTTTAGTGAATTTATTAAGTAAAATTAACCCAAAATCAAACAAAAAATATCAAAAATCGTCCGGATTTTCCCTGAAATTATAATTTTAAGTTGAAAATACACTGTAAATTATGTGGAGGGACCGGCGGTGCCGATAGGCGCCGCCGTTTTGCAACTCAAATCCTCATTCTTACCAGTGCATATTTGGTCCCGGTTAGTCCCGGTCCCGCCGGGACCTAAGAACCGGGACCGGGACTTGACTTTTTTCGAAAACCGAGACCGGGACCGGGACCGGGACCTGAAAAAACCGGGATTTCCCGACCCGGTCCCGGTCCCGACCAACCCTAGTTTCAATGAAGACTTACAAAAATTTTTTTATAAATCTCAAAAAAAAATCAATTGAGAAATGGTGCCACAAACCAAAAGAAATTTGGGGGGAAATGGGCTGAAAGCGCTGCGGGCGCTGAATTTTTGTGTGACTCTTTGTGCCCTCTTCAAATAGCAGGGGGGATCAATGGTCAAATTTGCTGGAACGTGTTTGATCCCGGATTGCAATTGGTTGTGACCGCCCCTCGGGCGACAATTTTGAAAAATGCATACAATACAAAAAGTGGTCAATTGGTGTACAAGCTGAATATGAAACACTAATTGTGGCAGCCCTTCGGGTGTCAGCCAATGCAATGCCATCAAATGCAGCTGACCATGCCGAGGGCGGCAAAAAATTTTCAAGTATTCAGACACTGTTTTTCGAGGGGGGGGGGGTCGAATGAGGCGGTGCCGATAGGCTCCGCCGGAAACTTTTGAAAAATAGTTGACGTTTTAAGGGAAATTGGTGCGAGTGATAAATTAAATGCAAAAAAAAAAAAAAATATTAGCCATTGTTAACGGCAAGAAAAAAAAACATTGAATACAAAAAAAAAACTGAGAAATTTTTGTACAAATTTGCTGGCAAGAAGAAAAATTTAAGCCCGAAGACTTTGACTTTGGAGGAGACTAAAAATTTTTCGGGTTTTGTGTCGGGAATTTAGTCAACATGTTTAAACATACAAATGCTTAGAGTGGCGAAATTGCATAACAAATTGTCAGGTGGGGAAAGAATTGCTTTTGGGCAGTCAAAAAAAAAGAAAAAATATGGTGGCCAAACGTCGAGTGCTGTGGCACACGCCCAAACGACAAGCCGTTCCGGCAAATAAAAAGAGGCGGGGGGAGGGTGGGGGGCAGGGACGTGCGCATATGCGTTATGCGTTATGCGTTATGCGTATTATGCGTTGTTTTTCGGCCAAAATTATGCGTTATGCGTATGCGTTTTTTTA
>JAKKIK010002014.1:0-13030 GCA_024500135.1 Heterodera carotae
GTAGTCACAAAAAACAGTTCGTGGGGGAAAGGGAGGGGGGTGGGCGGGACGAAGATGGGGTGGGGGAAACGAGATGCACACGTTTAAATCTCGGGGGATATTTGGAAATTTAGGTTTGGGGCTGAAAAACGCCAGTTATCGGGTTTCAACGGGCAATTGTCTGTAAATGTTACAAAAAAAAAACTAACCAAGTTAAGCATAACAAATTCGACGACAAATGACTGCTGGAGGACGGCCTGGGAGAACACTTCCTTCTGGATGGTCAGCTTCACTTTGATCCGCTTGGAGTGCGGCTCTGTCCACACAAAGGCGGCGTCCACCAGACGCACTTTCGCCATTGCCGGCTTCAGACGGGCCAAACACAGTGCCATCAGCTCCTTGGACTCAGCCTTGGCCGCACTCCACGCGTTAGGCGGCACAAAAAAACGTTCGCAATTGCGGCATGATTGAAGCTGCGCTGAAATTCTCCCATATACAATATAAAGCAATTTTAGCAAGCCCGTAGGTAGGGGAGAGGGGAATTTTCTTCCTTTGGCTGGGGAAAAAGCAAATTTTTCCCATTTTTGTCCATTTCTAGGGGGGGGGGGACTGAATTCTAGATTTATTTTATGTCAATAAAATTTCTTAACAAATGCATTATAATGTATGCATTTAGAAAGTTTCCTGTATTCTCGAAAAATTTCTAAATTACACTCAATATCTCGAGATTTTAACTCAATTTTTGCGGGCACTATTACTCAATATTAGGCGATCTCCCAAAAAACAGACCTTGTTTTGGTATTCCTTCGGTGATATCGGCCCTTGCACGCACACAACCCAGGCACATATTGGCCGGATTTGGCACTATCGGAGTCCCGCAATCACAGCAAGCGATTCTTCCCTCAGAAAAAGTGCCATTTTGCAGTTCGAGCTGTTCCATAACAAAAAGTCAATTCCAACCTATAAAAGAATTCAACTAAACTAATCAAAATGATATTTGATAATGATATGGTCAAACAAATTTTAAAATACCAAGAATAGGTACATATTTGAATTCTAATAAACATTATGCCACATGAAAAATGAAACCTAAACTTTTCTAAAAAAAAACATTGAAGAAAGCGTAAAAAAAAGTCTAATTTGAGTTTTCTTTTGTTTCTTTAAACATTGCATTGTTTAGCTATTGGAATGATTCGCCATCTACTTTCCTGCAAAGGTTTCAGCGTACCCGCATTGACATCCGTTCGCTATTTCCCAGGCCGAGACGCATATTGGTGCACAGAAATGTACGAAAATGTTTACGTGTTGCAGCATCAGCGAGCCCGCGACAACGTTTCGCCTGACTTTCATAAAAAGGCGAGCAAATCCTTGAATTTTAGCAGAGCGAATAATAAATAAAAGACCCGTTTCTTAAGACCACCGGTCTTTGCGGGCTTTACGTAAACGAAAAACCGCACTACGACCTTCGCAATCTTTATCACCGCATTTTACGCGTGATGGAAATGATCCCAGCCGAAAACCAATATAGAGTGGCCACCGAAGAGATTGTCAAACATCGTCTTGCACTCGTCGAAGAGGTTTTGGGAACCCTTAGTAAATTCTCACGTTTTGGTCCTTTAAATACTTCACCATGTGAAAGCTCTACAAGTTTATTTAACTAATGCGTTCCGAATTTATGCTTTACCCTCAAGTTATATTTAGGAACCTGACATTCAATTATTGGAGCAAAAAATTGCTATGGGTCAAATTGAGGAAGTGATAGTTCAGGTTGGGCCACAAATTTGCATTTTAACCGTATGTCACTTTTAAGGCCGAGAATGAGTTGGAAACTATTCGTTATTATATTGCTCACAAATGCTGGGAGCCGCTGGTGGAGCAAGCGGAAGAAGCCCAGTGGCGGTGGCCGATCGGACCGGGCCCGTGAGGAATTTGAAAAGGAAGAATTTATGCTTTAGCACTGTATAATTACCGTCACAAAAAGTCCGTAACGAATATTTTGCGCAGTAAAATAAATTTGTCATAAATCATTAGGAAATTTTCGTAAGAGCTTTTGTCAGGAAAGGAGAAAGTATTGTTTGGACCCTTGGGTTAATACAATAAATCAGTACGGTTTGTTATGTTTATGCAGCCGATGGTATAGAAAACAAAGATGAAGCTCTAGTAAGTAAATATTATGACAAAGAATCTTTAGGTTAACTAAAAGTAAGGTCTGTAAAGCGCCGTTAGTTTTTTTTTTATTATTTCGTTACACACACTCCGCCGTCTCAGCACTGTCCCAACGCACTCTCCTCCTCTGCTGTTGCTGTTCTCCTTCCTCATCACCCCTTCCGGCTTCTTTCCCTCTGTTATTTTCCACAACTCTATCTAATGCGGCCATTGCCAATTCAATTTGCAGTGCATGCCGTTCAATCTCATATATCTGAATAAAAGAAATAGAAATCTTGAAAAGGGACCGGAATTTCAGAATTGTCGAGTGCGGTATTGAAATAAAAAAAAAGAAAGAAAATCCCGATGGAATAACCCGGTCCAACGGAGAGTAGAAAAAAAAGCAGGCAATCCTTTAAAATATGCGTGCTCCTCGCCCGCCCGATTCATCGCCTTACTCGCTTCTCCGCCTCCTCTAACTGTGCCGTCATTGAGTCCAGCGAGTGTTGCCCGAGTAGTACGTGTAGTCTCTGCACACACTCCGCTCGTTCGCCGAGGACTTGCTGCACACGACCCGCTCGTGTGCTGGCCATGTTTGCCCGCCTTACCACTTCCACGCCGACTTCGCGCATTTGGAAAAGATGGAGACGGTATCTGCAGGGAAGGGAAGCACAATTTACGTAAAAACATTTCATCAAGAGAGCCGAAGGTTCCTTGGATTGGTTTTATTAAAAAACGGGGAAAACCCCATGGGAATACATATTTGAACAAGTGAATACTAACTTTGTCAACATATTTTGCATTTCTTCATGAGAGTCGATGTGTTCATAGAACGACCGAATATCGCTGAAACGAACAGGAAATTTTATTTACCATAAAATGAAACCCAACTAAATTGGGTAATCCCCTTCACGAGATAAGCTTTTAATTCAGCATAATTAATCACTCGCCTTTCCAACTGCTGTCTATCAGTCGCATTGGATGCAGCAGTAGCAATTGCATCGCTAATTTGGCCCGCAACTCCCAACAGAGTATCGACCACAGAATTCATTAACAACCTTCAATGTAAAGAATATGAATTCCTGATTGTTATATGTATGTTCGACAAATTGCTTGTGCAATTTCAGTCCGAAATTGAAACATTTTTATTTAATTATTCATTGCAAAATGTTTTTTTTTAAGCGGAAATTCAAAATATTTACTTTTTATATTTTCTCATGGCTTTTCTGCTTTTTTCTGTGTGCCATCAGCAGCAGGTGAGGGCTCAACTTTCTCATGTGCGCGTTGTCGATGGCACACAAAATGCATCGCTTACGCGCCGGCGGAGTTAGCACCGGTGCCATGCCGTTGAAGCAGTTTCTGCTCGGCGTTCTAATAGGATTACTGTTTTTTGTTGTTGTTCGCCAATTTTGCGCGACATTTTACGTCGCCAAATTCGCATTGCCTCATCGCAACTTATTCATGTCATCAGCGATTGGTACCACTGGACCCTTGATGAACGACGATTTTATTTTGGTTGGTTAGAGATTAATTTCGGTAAATCGATTCCCTTTTTTCAGATTGGCGTGTTAAGTGCGCAGGTAAACAGCCAAAGCTAAATTTATCGGGCCGGTAACTCTGACCTTTGATTATCATCTAAAATGGTGCTCTTTGCCCGTTTCGTATTTTTCTCTCTCCCACAGCGCTTTTTGGACACGCGCGCACTGCAAATTTGGCGCAGTTGGGCGCAGCGTGTGCCTGGCCGCGTGCTTTTTTTTGTCGCAGACGGCACTGTGCTCAGTGCGCAAGTGCGTGCCGCGCGAATGCCCGTGGTCGTGCTGCGCGGCGTTGACGACGCCTATCCCCCGCAGAAAAAGGCCTTCGCTATGCTCCGGTGGATGTTCGACAACCAGGCAATTGAGTTTCTGGTCCATTTAAAATCTAAGTGTTGGGCTTAATAAGAATAGAAAATTATTCTGAAATTACTAAAAATTTGCGAGTAGTGAAACAAATTATGAATTTTCTAGTTTTTCTGTTGCGTGTTTAGCTCACCAAATTCCATTGGTTTATGCGTGCAGATGACGACCTCTACGTGCGAACTGATGAGTTAAAGCAGTTTCTACTTGGTCAGGACCCGGACAGGTGCGAAAATTGTACATAAACCCACTTGAAGTCCTGGCTTGTCCTTACTTAGTTCCCGCCAGCGAAAACTTTTTTTATGGGTTGAAGGGTCTGAATGTCTTAAAACCCGAATATCGGAGAATTTCACACTGAAAACGACACGATTACACAAATACTGGCTACTGATATTTCTCCGGCTGCCAGAGCGCATTTCATTGGCCAGGCCGGGCTCGGCAATTCCCTCGAGTACGGGCAACTGTCGTTGGGTGCGCAGGACAACTATTGCATGGGCGGGCCGGGTGTGCTGTTGTCACGTGAAACATTGCGTCAGCTTGGTCCCCACCTGGAGCAGTTAGTTGGTCAAAGGGGGAAACAATTAGGGGAACTTTTGTTTTTTCAGTTGTTTGCGACACCTAATCACCGCACATGAGGACGTCGAATTGGGCAGATGTGTTAGGTGGGCGAGAAACAAACAATTGGAGAGGGTTGGCTCAACAAAATACAACAAAAATATGTAGAATAGAATTTCGAAAATCGGGTGTCGAGTTTTTGAGTCTTTTATAATACGAAATGATATCGTAGTCGTTTTCCAGACGTCACGTGGGCATTGCCTGCACATGGAATTACGAAATGCAGACGTAAGAACAGTTCTTTTCCCATTTATCCCTTTTTTGACATAATTCTAATCGTCACATTTTTTTTCCAATTGTCACACTTCTTATTTCTCCAGTCTCTTCCACAACAACGCGTCCGTTGCCGACCATTTGTTTATGCCGCCCATTGCCAATGGGGCAGACACAGCGTCCGACGCGCGTGCACTGCTTCGTCGTCTTATCACATTGCATCCGGTGAAACATGCGGAAGCAATGCGACGCGTGCATTTGCATGCAGAGGCACTGCGACTGGCGGAGAAGCGGCGCATGCGCGCGGATTTAGTTGCCATGTTGGATGAGATGCGTGCACGACGGCGAGCCGATGCAACTCGTGACGGTATGGACAATGCCGAAGGGCTGGCGACAAATTATGAGGAGAGTGAGTTGCCCATTTTTAAGGTGTCATAGATTTCAAAATTGGACAAAGTGCAGAAAGCCGAGCATTTTGATCGAATTCGTATGCTTGTTGTATGAGCGATACGAACAAAGTGCTAAATTTGGTTTCGGACAGGTGCTAGTTCGTTTCTTAAAATCCATGCGTTTCTTAAATACGCCACTTTTTGAAAGTTTTTGGGCTATAACTGACTATAAATTTTTTATTACTCAACCAATTTTTATGAATTTGGTATCATGAAAAGCTAAATGTGTTTAGAAAGAATGCTTAAGCAGAAGCTAAGCGATCAATCCACTTTCAAAAAAGTTACGGTTAATATAAATTGTGCAACTTATTTTTGACTCATTAAATGTCTCCTTTAATTTTATTTTAACACTTTCCTTAAGGCGACGGTGCCCGTTTTTCTGCTCTTATGTCGTTGAATGAACATGTGCAGCTAAATTCGACCGCGTCGCAGCAACCGCACTGGGATTACATATCGCCGGAAGCGAAATTGACATTTTGTGCGCATCGTCCAAACTGCCCAAGGCACACTCTAGAGGCCAGCTGGCGACGTGCGCTCAACGAAGTGATCAATGAGGTCAAATACCCTATACATAGCTTGTTTTAACTAAATAATTATTATTTTTTTAGTTATTCGCTCGTTTTAATGCAGACGCGCACTACCGCGAACGGACGCTGCATTTTCAGCGCGTTCAGTATGGATATGTACGAGTACGACCCACGTTCGGTGTGGACATGGTTCTGGACATGGGTGGGATTATTTAACGGAGTAATTTGATTTAGACTAAGTATGGCATTTCTTGTTCGAATATTCAGACATTTTTCTAGCTCTTTGGTATCGCCGTTTCCGTGTCCCTCGGCGTTCTGTGATGTTGGCGGTGCGACGGCACTCATACGTCCAGCGCCGTTTTGGCCCCATGGTCGCGCGCGTCACTCGCCACATGCCAACCTCTTCTGCCGTTAGCACGGCCTTGCGCACTCAAACCATTTATTTTGTTGTGGCACTGAAGGGACGTCCCGACACCTTTGAACGCTTTGCGATAAATTTGCTGGAGTTGAACAATGTTTTTGGACAAAACGGAACTCTCGAACTCGTCCTTGTCTTGTACAGGTAGCCAAGCTCGTAACTAGAAAAAAATTTTTTGCTGCTAGGGACATCCATACCCGGATGGAACAAATTGTCAAAAGTGTCCTACCCACATTCCATCTTTGCATGTTTCTTTTAGTTCCTCGATTGAGGACGACGACCGACATATAAATGTGACACTCGATCGCCTCGTTCGGCACAATTTCGCCATGCGCGTTTTGCGGATGCCCGTCGGCGCTGTGTTCAGTCGGGGAGCGGCACTCTCTTTGGGCGCTTCACTTGTGCCGTCGGATGCACTGCTTTTTGTCACTGATGTCGACGTGTTGGTCCATCCAAACGCAATTGACCGCATTCGATTGAACACTGTCAGAAATTGTCAGGTCGATCTATGAGAAATATTCTCTCTGGCTATGGGCTGGTTGTAAGACCGGGCCCGTCGTTTAATACTGTTTATTTGTCAGTGGTATAAAGGGGATTGAATTGGTCTAATTGATTTAGAATCTCAAATTTGGAATTTAGGTGTATTTTCCCATCGTGTTCAGCGAGTTCGCTCCCTGGACTTGGCATAATATTAGCCAACAAAGTGAAAATTATCAACAACATCAAGCAACGCATTTGCCTCCGTTTAATTCTCATTTTGAGTATGGCCAGCGTCGCGGTTATTTTCGGCACTTTGGCTACGGAATTATGTCCATTTTCCGGTCCGATTTTGACACCGTCGGCCAGTTCAATCGTACACTGCTTGGATGGGGACTGGAGGACGTAGACCTGTTCGAGAAAGTCGTCAAATCGCGTGATCTGCGTCCGTTCCGAGTGCCGGATCCGGGTGAGAATGCCATCTTTATTATTAGCTGAGACCTAATCATTTTCCAAATAAATCATGTGCTTGTCCAGGATTGGTGCACGTGTTTCATCCCATCGAATGTGCCAACACTGTACAAAATGCGGCACAACGGACCGCTTGTGAAGGAACGCGAGCGCAAAGCTTTGCCTCCGTCGACTTCCTCGTCGAGCAGTTTGGCCCATATTTTTGATTTGCTTGAACTGCTCCAATTCTATGTCATTTGGTAGTGCATTCGATGACACTACGCTCTGAAAACGGTACCGCCAACAAAAATTGCTCTCTTTGCCTTTGCCTCCCTCCCCCTTCCCCTGGAGGGATTTCTTTTTGTTTGATCGGTTGGTTCGTTTCCAATCCCACATTTACCTTCCTCCCTTGCCGCTCTCTCTCTGTCTTTGTGGCCTTTCTTTTATCATACATTCCATTTGTCCTCCATGCATTTTTAGACAGAATTGCCCAAAGTATAATTTTTTTGTATTGTTTAGGCCCAGATTCTCTTCTTGTTACCATTTATATTCGTTCATTTACTTGCCTTACGTAATTATAACAGTCAAAGCATTAGAACTTTTATCGAAATGTGCCCGTTTTTGATTTCCCATTCTCAGGTTCTCCCAATTTCGTGCCAATAAATCACTGCATTTTTGTTTGTTTTTTTGCCATCCTACAAAAAACGAGTTCTTACTTGATGCAATACATTACTGTTTTTTTCAATCAAATTTTAGTTTGTCTATGAACGGCAAAAATAAAGAGTTAATAAATTTAAATCCTCTTCGATACTTCGATTAAATAATAATCTTTAAACAACATAGCATTTGAGTTAATGAATAAGAATACGAAAAGTTCTTTAGTTGATTATCATTCTGCTGGTTTTTGTTTCCAATTATCCGACATTTTTATTTAATGAAGGAAGCCAAAATGAGAAAATTTTGTCAGAAATTTTGCTGATTCAGCGAGAGCATCGCTTTTCACTTCATTTGTCCTCTTCGCTCATCTGTTGCAGTGATGGAGCGGATCTTTATAAAAATCCAGTTGATTTTTGGCAGAAAGAATTGCTGTATCTACCGCTTTCCCCAGAGGCCATTGGCAGTTTCCCAGTTCGAATTGGACGACCTAAAAACAGCGGCACGGTCATGATATTGCGGGGGTTTCTATTAGAGGGGGGTCCTCAATTAGAGGGTGCTTCTTTTTAGAGAAAATACTGCTGTTCCTCACCGTTTCCCCCAAAGAGCGTTCAGTTTGTGCCAGCTGTGTTCCGGCCTTTTACGCACTGAGCGGGCCTCCTATTTTTAAATTCAAAAAGAATTGAATTCTGATTCAAAAATGTCGCCTTAAGGCACATACGTCGAGTAGCCCATCGAGCAGTGCCAAACGTGTCAGGTCGTCACTGCGTTTGCCCCAAAGGCCCACTCCATTGTTCCACCTGTGCCAAACAATCTCAGTTTTTAAAATGCCATAATATAAGCGATGACTTAGTCAATGACTCTGCCTTTTCCAGGGGAAGAGTTGCTTTTAGATGCTTTTTTAAACTCTTTTGTGGGTAGAGTTAAACTAAGAATTGGTCGCTTAATGGGGAGAGAGCCTTAAATGTTAAAATGAAATGACTGCTAAAGAACAAGAGGATATTACTGTACTTACTCTACCTTATCTCCTCGAAGGGGGCTTCTATTGTAGGTGGGACAGGGGTATTGTTCCAAAATTTGTCATTATAGCGCAGAACATTGAATTTTTAAATATTTTTTGTGCAAAATAATTAATTTTAATAATTTTTTTTTATCATTGATACTTTTTTAGGTTGGTCATATATACCACTCTAAATATTTCTCCAAACATTTCCACCACCATCCCGACTCGTGCCCGATGACTGTCCTACGACTTCAACACAGTAGTGACTCAATTAATTCACGCTTGGTTCACGCGCGCACCTTTGACCGTCCGTTGTCGGTGCACCGGCACCAAGCGTGACGAGGCCCAACAAAAACAGTGCAGCGGCGAAGAGCAGTGCCGAACGATGGCGAAGCGCAAATTGCGGCAAAAACAAAGGGATGGACGCGGAAGAAGAAGACATTTTGGTCGTCGAATTCGGTGATGGCACCAAACAAAAGTCACTAAAAGTCAAATAAATAAATCACATATTTTGGACAATTGACGAGAAATGGAAATAAAGGAGACAAAGGAGGAATTATTGCGGCAAAAGTGTGCCATCAAAAAGAGAGGGGGCAAATGGTGGGAGAATAATATGAATGGAGAAAAATGAATGATGGATAATGGAAAATGAAAAGAGGAGAGAGAGAGAGAGAGAGATTCAGGGGGCAAATGCAAAATTAATTTTTTCTGACTATACCGAAAAGCAGGTTGGGGATATTATTGTGAAAAAAAAATGAAACGGAGACGTCATCCAACCGCCGGCGGGCTTAATCCCCGCCCCAAATATTTCATATTGCAAATTGGGCCACGAGTTTGCTGCTAAAATTTCTTAAATCTAAAAAGGCCAAAAATGTTTGCTAAAAACAAAAAGAGGAAAAGAGAAATTTGGTTTCATTTTACATAATTATAGGCCTAAAAAATAAATATACCAAAAAATAATTGGTGGCCTTATAAGGTTGATTTGACTAGTGTTGTATTAAGACACTAAAATTTAGTTTTCAGTTCCATCGACCAATAAATACATAATGTTAAATGCCCTTTTATGTCATTGCCGTGAGGTGCACTCAGAGTAAAGTTCAAAGCCAGAAAATTGTTCTGAAAATCGGCCATACAAATTTAAAAAAAAACGAAAAATGCCCCCAAGGGATGGATGATGACAAAATGTTGGAGTGCCATCATCCAAAACAAACACTTCGTTCTGTTTGTTAATAAAAGTGCTCCCCCGGGCAACAATGGAAAAATGGCGGCACCCGGGGGCGAGTGACTCTCGTTCTTAATTCAGGGCCGATCCCGCGTTCATTTGTGGGAAACAAACAATTGGGCGGAACGGAATGCCTGGAGGAACAGAGCGGTAAACTTGAAATGGCACGAGGGCTTAAAGATTGATGAGAGGAAGAATTGGTACAACAATTTTCAATGACCCAAGGCAAAACATATTGCCAAAAATTGTTTTGATTATTTTTTGAGGGAAGATTTGTCCCTCACCAGACACCGGGAAAATGCGCTCCTCGAGAGCGAGTGCGCAAGTCGATTCTTTAAATTGGCCTAATTTGGCATTTTGAGTGGGGATTAATTATATCAATTCGTAAGCGTTAGATTCGATGGTCGTTGGACCTTTCATAGTGTGAGCACCTTTGTTTTGTGTCGATAAATTTTGGCAAGAAATTCTCAGCCTTCAGACTCATCAAAATTAATGCCCTCTGAATGACTGACAAATGAGGGCAATTTCCCAGCTGAACTGCCTGAGGTAAAATTCCGGCTCAAAACGCTTAAGCATAATTTAGACAAAATTTTGTGACGCAATTCTTTAGGTGGCGATGTTTTTTGCTGGAAAACTATTCATTTATTTTATTGAAAAAATTGTCGGGCCCATTTTGTATTTTAACTGTTTTATAAATTTTTTTGCTCCAAAACCAATTTTTAAATTAATTTTTTACAGTGATCCCTTCTCCTAGGGGCTCTTAGTCGGCAATTTGTGCCGTGGTATTTCAGGAATCTGTCACAAAGCTACATGCCCATTTGAAGCCCGGGGGGCATGATCGATGCGAATTGCGATGGCACTGCCTGCCTCATCAGCAGCAGAGGGGATGGGTGGACACAATTGATGGTTATTTTGTGTCCATGTGCCGCCCGCAGGCAAAAGGGCCAAATTGGCATGTTTTTTGTTTCATTGATGCTGCTTTGTTTATGGATGTGTGCTGCACTTTTGAATTCCTTGGCACACAGACATCATATCCCCTCACAACAGCGCCAAAAACAAAATGCCAAAATGCACGCAAAAGCAGCCCAATTGAATTGAAATGAATTGAATTTTGGGGCTTATCTCATTTTATCCGTCCCAAAGCATTACTTTTTGCTTTTTTTTATTGTCGGAGGATGTCTTTTAATAAATTTTCCAATTAAAGGGCCCCTGTGGGAACATTGTGATGAATGACCCCTGAGGCGGCGGCACAATTTATGGGCTGGGGAGATCTGGCAAAATTAGCGGAGAGATGGAAGAGGACAACAATGAAATGCCCCATCGACCTCTTATCTCGCCGGTGGCCAAATCTCGAGGGCTCGGATGCCCTCCGGCGAAGAGACAAAAATTTGCCTATGGGGAATTGTGGATGGATGGGCAGCCCTCGAGGGGAGGAGAGCGACCGCTGCAATCCAATTTCGTTTTTATGTCTTCCGCCCCCAAGTGACGACATGCCATAAAATAATTTAGTGTCTTCGGAGGGATTTATTTGAGTGGGCAGCAGGCCGCGCTCATGGAATAGGTAAATAATAATGCCGGTGCACCCGCGGCGTTAATTTCAAATGTTTCAGTGGGCAAAGGAAGGAAATGGACGGCATTTCGGTAAGATAATTCCAAATCGGAACACACAAATATGTAATAATCACTCATCACTCTCTTCCACCAGCAAAA
This sequence comes from Heterodera carotae, assembly GCA_024500135.1. Classification (NCBI taxonomy): domain Eukaryota; kingdom Metazoa; phylum Nematoda; class Chromadorea; order Rhabditida; family Heteroderidae; genus Heterodera; species Heterodera carotae. The sequence goes on from JAKKIK010002014.1 coordinate 11,758, forward strand.
GGCCATGGATGGAAACACTGAAATTGATCCTAAATGTCAAACAAAATAATAATAAAAATGCCAATGTCATTCATTCCAAAATTTGCACAAATTTTGTGCACAGAAAATTTAAAAAAGTAAATTAAAACGCAAATATTAAAAATAAAGCCGTGCCCTGAAGCAATTTGCTTAAGAGTAAAGTCAACATGGAAAACAAATGAAGAAGGTTCTCAAAAAAACAAATTTGGCCGAAGAGTTTGGCATTGCAACTTTTATCAACAGGCGCAAGCAAATTCGTTTTGCCGAGTGTCGCCGACGGGGACAAAACAGGACGAGTGGGGGAAGAAGTTATTTATTTATGCCGACGGCCAAAGAAATTCCCAGGGATTCAAAAAAAAAAGAAGTAAAATCATCGCTTGTTAATTCAGCGGGTTTAGAGGGAAAGCTAGAAAATAGTTTCTGGTACTTCCGGTCAGTTCGGTGCCGTCAGATTCGATTTTTGCATGTATCGTCAACTTTTCAATATGTATCCCTTATAGGGAAGAGGCATTTATTCGATGGCGGGTCTCAAAATTGAGAGGGGCTTCCTTAGAGTAAAATGCGGAATACCATAATTTCTCGAATAGACGCCCCGGGGGGTATATTTTTCAATACCCCCGTGAAGGGGGGGGGGGCGTCTTTTCCCCAAATTTACGGCTTGTTGAATATCGGGGTTTTCCTTTATTAAAACCAAATACATTTCCGATTATTTACACTTAAATTAAATGGGCCGAGGTAATTAATGTTAAAAAAAAACAACTCGCGAACAAAAACGAATAAAACAAAAATAATGAAAAATCAACAACAAAACAATAATAAACATTTGAATAATGTGCCAACAATGAACCACTGACTGCTTCCGGCAAGGGCATATCCAAAGAGACCGTGGTAAAAGAAGTGGAAAATTATCGGGAAATCTCCTTCGGTTTGGAGGGAGGGCTCCCTCAAAATCGAGGGGACATTCATTCATTTATTACAAATTTGGTGAATTTTTCCTCGACCATTCCTATCGTTTTTTACTACGGGTTCAGGAGAGGGGGGGGGGGTCGGGTACCGCCCCCCTCCACAAAATTGAAACCCTCCCCACGAGGGGGGGGGACGTCAATTGGAGGGGGCGTCTATTGAAGGAAATACAGATTGTACAGTATGTGTATATGAATCAGTGATGCCGACCCGAACCCGAAACCCGAGACCCGAAACCCGAGGTTTTTCCCAACCCGAAACCCGAAACCCGAACCCGAAATTTCTCGAGTGC
>JAKKIK010002015.1:0-13027 GCA_024500135.1 Heterodera carotae
AGGTCTCACGCTACGCTTAAGGTCCTTTGTTGTGCAATGCTTGCCAAATAATTTATTCATAACTTTTAACGAAAATTTTTTGCACCGGAATTTTTAATTGTCTTGTGGACAGTGGCTTTTGGGACATCAAAGAGGGTCGAAATTTTCCGGACGCTTTTTCCTTTAGCAAACAAGGCAATTAGGAGATCTAGATTATTGGGCTTGAATTAGAATAAAAAAAGCTACAAAATGATTAAAAAAACATTGTAAAATTCCAATGTAAAAAAAGTTATGGCAATTTAAAAAGTGTCCACGAACTTTTGTGTCACCCTGTATAACACAAAATGTATTTTAATATGACTTTAAAACTTTACTTTAATTGGTTGCAAAATTATGAGAAGAAAAAAAATCGCATCAATTGTTTTAATAGAAGCGACTGCAAAGTGACGTTCAGTTCTTTTACAAGATTATAAATTTTTGGCAAGAGTATTTGAGATGATTCTTTAAAAAATCCCCAGAAATTTTTTTGGTTTTGTCTTGCGCGTCTCCTCCTCCTGAAATAATAATCTCGTTATATCAACTTAAAAATTTACTTAAAATAATCAAAACCGCCGAAAAATTTCGTTCCTGTGATTTAAAAAAATAACGCTATATTCACTTATCGGCATGACCACTACTAAAGTACTCATCTTTCATTTATTAATTAAACTGGAGAGATTTTTAGTTTTAACCAGGGATCCAAAGTAAATTTCTAAATTAATCACAAAGAGTCATAAATTAAGATTTGGACTCCAAAAATAAAAAATTTTGTAAGATTTTTTTGGTAAAATTCTCAAAGATTACTAAAATCCTTAAATTTCAATAAAATGCAATTAGTAAAATTCAAGGCTTAAAAAGGGAAGAGGGTGCCGATAGGCCGCAACGGGTCAGTTCGACATGGCCGTTCGGCATAGATGGAATTTTTGGTAAAACTTACAATTTTTAGGTTTTGGTCCAATTCCGATTTTTGGCGGGGTGAGGCGGTGAGCCGAGGAAATTTTGAAAAAATAGTGTGACTTATTTCATATATTAATTATTGAACTAATTTAACAATTTTTAGAACCTATTTCTGCATTTTTCATATTTTTTGGACCCCATTTTGTTTGTTGCCTATTTTATGCGCCTATTTTTCATTTCTTTTTTACGACCTTTTAAAATTTGTTTACCAATAATAGAATACTGTTGAAATGACGGTCGCCGTCATGCCATATCACAATTGGGTCATCTTCCAATATCCAAATATGCTTATATTTTTCTACAGTTATATTTTCATATCCCTTAAATTTAATATATATGAAAATATTTCGATTTTTCAAATAAAACTTAACAAAATTAATCATTTTTGTTTTGTTGTACCGTTTGAGTGGCATTCGGATGATAGACAGTGACCCAGGAAATCCTGCTGTCGATCACTGCAAAATGACGCTTAATAATGAATTGTAAAATTTATCTCTATTATGATCAAAAATTTCTAATTTTTTCAAAGCAAAATATATGTTAAGATTTTGATTGGAAACTATTCAGTTAATCTGAATCTAATTATATACATTCGGCTTTTGGATATTTTTTTTTTTTTTTTTGATTTATTAATGACTCGGAAAGGAATTGCCCTTTTTTGACCACAAATCCTATTTTTGCTACGGTGCTTGTCTTAATTCAAGAAAACGCGACGATATTTACAAATTGTTTTTTTTTATAAAATTGTTTATTCCAATTTTTCAACGCAACTTTTAAATATATTGCCAACGCTAGACATTCCGCAGTGCCGACATAGGCACGATTCTTTGACGCATAACGGGTCGCGTATTCCGCGATGCTGTCATTGTATTTTTCCATTTTTTCACCCAACGGTAAATTTGCACCAATCATATATTTCATCTCGGCTCTTTGAGAAGGGCGAAATTCAGTACCGGTCTCAAATTTGATCAACATATTTGCAGCATTTTTGCGTAAGATTACATGTGCTTTGCCATCATCTTGACCATACAATGAGACGGCTACGGACCTGAATAATGGAACTTTTAGTAAACCTAAATTCGGTTTTAGGATATTGTTAAATAAAATAATAAAATGATGAAAAGTGATAAATGCTTTTTCTAGCAAATTCCTTAAATTGTTTTTTTTACCTCTGACATAATTCCAAACCTGAATAGACAGTTCCCATCACCTTTTACGATAACTTTTTTGGCAATCTTATTTTTATTGAAATTGATTCGTTTCTGAAATATTGAATAAGAAATTTTCATACATTTTTTTTAATTTTATAAACAAATTTCATTATTCATAAATTAGTTTCATTCGTTTATCCTAAAACAAATGTCAACGAAAGAACTTTGGACCATACTTTTTTGTACTTCTTGAAAACACAGGAAGCTCAATGTGTTTAAATGTAACATTTTCAACAGAAGATTATTTTCCTAATTTGACCTCCTAATTTAAAGAATAAATTTTTTTTAATTTAGAGGGAGCTTTATTTCAGGGGGGGGGGGGGGGCTCTAACTTTCAACCCTCCTCAAAAGGGGGGGGGTTTATTTTAGGAATTACGGTAATTGCCTTTCGTGCCCGCCTTTTGGTTTAGTGATTTGTTTTGAGTCAAAAAATGGACCACTGTCTCCCCGGCATTTATTAAATCCCATCCCCGCCCTGCAAAATTTACGATTTAGTAATTAATCCCCCTCCTCTCTCTCTTCTGAATAAAAGATACGATTTTCAATTGCAAAGAAATATATTTTTTTTTAATTTTTTAGTGATTTGTCCAGTTTTTTTATACTCATTTCTCGAATCATAAGAATTTTGTAGAAAAGGTTTGTCTATTAAAAAAAAACTTATGCCCAAAAATTGTTCCTGCTTAAGGAAATAGGTAAAATGCTTCTTAGAGCTTCATCCCTCACCTCATTTGCTGTACTTGTCCTGCTGAAAACAGGCAATGATACTGAACGCTCTAAGGTCTGATTAGAAGCAGGCTTTATTGTTGAGGAGCTAACATCATTCTTTTTGGATGCTTCCTTCAAATTTGAAAAAAAAAAGTTTTCACAAAAACCCAGTAATTAAACACGACGCAAACCCTGTTTTTCGATGGCGAAGCGCTTGCTTGGCCACCTGCAGTGGCTCTATCATGCAAAATTGGCTTTTTTGGCTTAGGCTCATTATGTTTTGGCGTGGAAATCTCTGAATTAAAAGAGTTGCATTGAATTATCGAACTAATCGCTTTGCTTTATTCAGTATCTTATGTATCACTTAGCACTAGGGAAGGCAAAACATGTACGAAATGTACCTAAAACTTAAAACATCTAACAAATATTTTCCCCAAAAAAGGTCTTTAATTTTATTAATGTATTTTCAGGGATGTCAACGGTCAAGAAAATATGCTGGCGCATAACAATTTTGTGAAATAGGACGGACACGGAGGGCATATCATCGAATATCAGTGAATAACGCCTTTCAAACATGACATGTAATACGCTTTTCATAATATTTCAATTTCTTTGGGCCGATTCACTTAAAAACTATTTTTATTTAAGAACAATCCTAAATTAATTTTTCATGCATTGTAACAAAAACAATTTGCATATTTATGTCATATAATTTTTATTTTTTTAGTCTGAAAAAGGCCCCGAAAATAAGGATCTCACCGCGGGGATACTCTGGTGCTCTGTTTAGTAATTTATGGAAAATAGCCATCCCTTTCTTATTACTTGATTACCGGTTTTGGCAATGAAGTATCCATCTCTTAATTCCTTATTTGAGTTGATCTTTTCTTTATCGATTAATCCTTTTATTGGAGTGACATTTGATCCCCTTTTTGGAGTGACATTTGATCCCCTTTTTGGAGTGACATTTGTAGTGACATTTGATCCTCTTTTTGGAGAGATATTTGATCCCCTTTTTGTAGTGACATTTGATCCTCTTTTTGGAGAGATATTTGATCCCCTTTTTGGAGTGGCAATACTCTGTTCTTCTTTTGATCTCTTTTTTGGAGTGGCAACTTTTTTTTCATCGTTTAATTCCCTTTTTGGAGTGACTATTTGTCCGTTATTAATCGTCTCGCTTTTTAGATTGATCAATTGTCCACCATTCTTTACTTGTTGCCTTATTTGATCAATCGGCCGTCCATTGCTATTTTTCAATGTTTCGCCTCTTGAAACAGAATATGAACGCGTTATTTTATTCTGATTTGTACGATCTCGTCCGGCCGATGTTACGTATTTTTTTGGCAGATCCAACGGAGCGAACTGTGAAAATTTAACAAAATTAAAGTTTTTAAGTCTGCTACTGTTCTCGGTGTTTATAACCTCTTGAGTTAATCTCTGTAAAAAAGTATTCTTTCCCTAAATTGTGTCCATCGCCTGCCTCCGACGCGACCTACTCAGTGTAAAACTCAAAAATTTTTTCGTTTAGGAGTTTAGTTTTATTGATTGAAATGTTAGGCAAGGAAGTTGTAAATTTATTTCCCGTTTTACTCGTAGCAATTTTTTGCCTGTTATTTGTTTGACCTTGGACCCGTCCCCTTATCCGACCTTTAGGGTTAGAATTTCTTTGACATTCTATTCCCGGGGTTAATTCAAATAAAAATATTAGAACAAGAACGAAGATCATAATTTTTGCAAATTCCTTACCGCAAGGTCGCTAAATGTGATAAGTTTGTAATCGCAAAGTCGGCCTTTATTTGCATTCATTGCTTCTGTCATATCGGCATAATTTATATACTCACTCAAGATTCGCTTTTGCTGCCAATTTTCCACCAAAATTGTTACCTTTTCGGGCGATGCCAAATTTTTCCAACTGTCTTGGATGAGTCTGTTTTCATGAAAATCCTTCCAAAAGTTCCACTTGATGTAACCGCTTCCATCGGTTCGAAAAGTGCACTGCTTTTCACCGTCTAAAAGTAACAATAATTATTCCTCATTTCTTCTTCTTCGAAAGATCAATTCCTCTCCGATGCAGACATTTTTTAAGCATTAAAACTCAACTGAATTAAAATCAAAATCTAGCGCAAAAAGGTGAAACGAAGGAACTGTCTCTTGTAAATAATTTCTGATTGATTAAGTCTTTGTACTTAAAAATTTAAATTATTATAGGGCCGATTTGCTGAAGTTGCCGATAGGTTCCGCAGGTAAATCGTTTCAAAATAGTTATTTTATCGCTTCATTCAAATTTAATTGCCTTTTTTATCTCGACTTGTTAACAAATTAAGGATTTACCATTTTCAGTTAAAAATTTTTTTAGAAATTTGGTTCATTGAAGAAGATTGTTCCTACGGATTCGAAAATAATATTATGTATTACTAATATTGAAATTGCTAAAACAGCTGTTTCCCCACTTACCATAGGGCCCAATTGCGACGATAATTTGGTAATAGCCGCTTGGTACAAACGTATATTTGTTGCTGCTTTTAAAGCTAGTAAAAAATTTGTTGATTCCTTGGCCAACAATTGCTTTAGGTAAAAATGTGCTGACCACAGCGATCAAACAAAATAATCGATAGAAATCTATGCTCCGCATAACGACAAGATCAGCGTCACACATAAAATATGAATATATTAATATAAGAAAATTTGGAACGATAAAAAATAAGTTTTTCGGTTAGAATATTATAAAAAGACCACATCATACAGTTCAGAACAATATTAATTGAATTTCCAAATAATTCAAATACTAAGATTTTAATTTACTAAACGACCTTGTTAAAAAAAATCAAACTCGAGCCTTATTAGAGTTCGAGAAAGGTGTGACGAAAATATGGAAGATTAGGTGAAATATTAGCATCCCAATGGACATGAAAATGGTTAGGTACAATCATGGTCATATGTTTATTTGTTAAAATTTTGTTAATTGATCCATAAGTGTAAAATGACCCTTTTTTACCGTACTAAAATGTAACCCACCCGTCAATCCATGGGGAAGCGTCATAGAGCCTGGCGCTCTTGGTGTGTTGTAGAGTATTTGTTGGCTCTGTCCGTCTTATTGGTTTTTTCAAAAAAATTCTCCAGGCCATCCGGAATTTTTCCGGAAATTTCCCCGTTTTGGCTGTATTTTGGGGTTTCCGGATCTCCATAAAGGAGACGTCTGATCAACTTGAAGTCTTTACCTTTTTCAACAGTGTCAAAAGTTATATTATTATGATTTTTTTCAGATTTTTGGTCCCACAAAATACTGATTTATTGTGAAAGGAATAAACCGTCATAAACTTTTGTATCATTTGAAAGCCCATTGAATATGCTATTAATCGGTATAATATACTTGGCATTTGCTTTCTGTTAAAAGATTTTATGGATCAATTAATAAAACTTTAACAAATTTTTGGGGGCAGCCGTAAACATATGACCATGACTGTATATGAAAGGGATATAAAAAATTCGTGTAATGCTACCAACCGAGTGCTTTTTTTATTTCCAAAAATAAATAGAGAAAAATAATAAAAGAGATAAGATTTTATGAAAAATTTAAAAACCACCCATAACTTCTTCATTAATAATAATCATCCCTTACATAAAAAAAAATTGATTTTCATTGATTTATTTATTTTAAAAATAGGAGGTCTTATTATGTTATGCGTGAATGAGAAAAAATAACATCAATAATTTCGTCAAATATGAAAAATCGAACCATTCACAAAAATCAATTTACTTTTTAGAAACTAAAAATAATTCAGGAAGGGGTGAATATCGTATTGTATTATAATTTTAAGAAATAATTTTACAACAGCCAGAAAATAGATTAAATGGTCGGTCGGTCGTCAAATAAGTTAATGATATTTGGGGTGAAAAGTCGTCAAATAAATTAATTATATTAAGTCCAAAAACCTAGACGAAATAATCACTTCTCATTCGTGTATCTATTTGCAGAACAATAATAGCGTACAGGTTTAGAAAAATATTTTTGACAAGAGTATGTAGATGCCCTTCGCTTAATCAGTGGTTATATGTAATTGCCAGCGAACAAGCCAAAAATTTTAGAGCATTTCCGTTTTTATTTGGTAGTAATTGAAAATGTATTCCTCTATTTAATTGGCAAACGCATACATTTTCCACATATTTATCTTGTTGTTTTCTGATTCGAAACATTTGGTGACATTATTAAAGCGCCCAAGAAACTGGGCCTACTGCACAAATATTCCAAATATTGAATACCACCACCACCTATACATAATATTCAATGCCTTCACTACGATTTTCATGTTGTGCATTTTTTTAGCCTTTTCTATTGATTTAGAAGCGCGAATAAGCAGAAGATAAGCGTTTTGCTATCTTTTAAGCTTAAACAAAATTATCTATTAACCAATAAGTACCACCTGAAGGTACCAAGATACAAAAATCCGTTTTTTATTTTGGGTAATTGGTAACTATTTCTACACACTTTGTACATACAAACTCTCTAAGTGAAGGAGAAAATTTTCTACGTCCTCATCTGCACACACAGTTTTATTAATTAAAGACTTTAATAAAAATTAACAATAGGAGACAAAAAAGAAATCGAATGAATTCAATTCTCATCTTAATCTTCGTGGCACCATTCATTGGACTATGCTTTTCAATGGGAGATTCGCCCCATTCGGAAAAAGCTGCTGCTAATCCAAATGAAGCCGTCAACGTTGACGGCATCAACGCTTCACCGCCGTCAACGGCATCAGCACAACTCGACGACTCCTCCTCTTCTGTGAAAGATGTCGAGAAGAGCATTAAAAATGAAGTATGTTATTAAAGATGAATAAAATAATAGAAACCCAAAACAAACCAATATATTGGACCAATAGGAAACCAAGAGTATTGTTTTGCTTATTGGTTGGTGAATATCGGTGAAAAACCAATACAAACCAAATCAAAGTACCATTTTGCCTGAGAAACCCGGCATTTACCGGGTTTTGGGGGACCGTGCCGGGTTTTTGAGTTTTTGTTTATTTCAATTTTAATTAAAAATTCTTTAAAATTTAACAAAACTTTTCAATTTTTGTCTTTATTTGCCTTAAAATGTCACTATTTTTTTCAAAAATTTTCTTGGCGGCGCCTATTGGCACCGCCAAACACCGCCAAAAATGAAGTCTCAAGTGAAAAGAGACGCGAAAACAAGAATTTGGACCAATTTCTCTTAACAAATTAGTTTTTTCAAAAATCTTCCCGGCGGCGCCTATCGGCACCACCGCACCCTCCCATACACAAATTTGGTTTTTTTTTTGTTTTTCCTAAAGAATTGAAACAATTTGAAGTCACTTATTTCTTTCAAATTTAAACGAAATGACCCCAATGCTTCCTCATATTATTTACTGTAACAAATAGGTAAGGAACTTCCTTTAATTGAAATCAGGCATTTTTCCAAAATTTCTTCATTTCATGGGATATACGGATCTCCATGCGGGAACCACAAAACATTCAACCAGGTTCTAATAAATTTTATTTCAAGATCGAAAATCTTAATAAAGAATTGGAACAAAAACTGAATAAAATTATGGAAGAAAAATTGCCAAAGCTTGTCCTCAAATTGCATGAACTCGTCACCAAAATAGCTAACACAGAAAATGCACTTGAGAAAACATTTATACAGCAAATGATAGACGAAGCACGACCACAGTACAGTAAGAAACCTAAAAATTATTTACAGTATTTACGAAAATTGTAGCTACAGGAACCGACTACATTTTTCGACCTTCTTGCTGGGGGAGGGTATCAAATAAATTAGGGTTGATCCGGGAATAGTCCTGTTTGTTTACATGGCCTTGTCCCGGCTTTTATACCGGGACACCAGCAGCTTGTGTTTTTTTCATTTCGAAATCATATTTTCATGAATTTTTTAAATATCTTTTTGGAGTGTTACCTAATTAATCTTAACTACTGCTGGAGTCTTGCTTCTAAACACATAGAGCTTTCGAATGAAATTGAGCTTGTAAAAATTTGGTTGACTAACAAAATCAAACTTTTTGCTGGGGCCCAAACGGCTGGCCTCAAACGACCTCAACTCCTCCAACATTGCAATATTAAGTTGATGCGATTACTGATCTTACGTTGTTGTTGGCCAAATTGCGCCGACTTAACAATGATCCAAAAATAAAGAACGAGGTGACCATCGCTGAGGCGTTGGTAAGCGATCAACACATAAAATGGTTGTTGAGCATTGGACTCTACAAATATAGGATTCTTAGGAAAATTCGGCTTAAATGTATTTTTTGGGCAACTATTTGACCTTTTTTAGTCTCTATTTGGAATTTTTCCTTTCTAGCCTCGGTTTTGGCATTCCCTCTTTTCTGGCCTTTTGCAAACTTTTGGTAATTTTTGGCTTTTTCCTCAAAAATATCCCCACCTCCCGCCTAAAATCGGTTTCCACAACTCACAAAAGTTTCAGCTGAGTACTGAGTACGCGCCCATTTTTATGTTCCCCATCAATTTGATATATTTATCTGAAAAGCGCAATAACAAAATAAGCATTTCAGAGTGCTGCAGCAAGCCAGGCTTCAGCATTGCACGGCTGCTTCACTGGTCAATTAAACGTAATTGACTATACATATTTGTTGCACCCGATTTGGAAAATAATATCCAATTCCGAATCGGATATCCGATTTTGAACGGACATTGGCGAGTTTGACAAGCATTGCCAAGCATGAGACTTACAACACCTGAACTTCGAATTGACTTTTTCGAAATTTAAAATAAACTTAACTGTTTGTTCAATGTTTCGAACATTCATACCAACACAGAAACCTGAACTTTTACAGACTTGTTCGAAATACGGTATAAACCCAACCCAAACTTAGTTTTGGGTTTTAGATGTTTTACGCAATGTCTTTCAAAACTCACCAATATTCGTTCAAAATCAGGTACCCGATTATGAATCGGCTAATTTTTCAAATCGGGTGCAATATATGTATACTGTATTTTTTCATCGTTTATACGAGAAAATACGGTATTTATTGAATAATTCCGAGTATGTATGTACATAGCTCCAACTTTGATCAAGCTTCTGCACGTTTATCACAATGAGCGCACAAAATTGCAACGCAAATTGCAAAGGTAATGAAAAAAGACTATTTTTTATTTTATTACATTACCGTATTTTCTAATTGAAGACCCCCCTCCATTTGAAGACCACTCTCCAGAGGGGGCTTGAAGAATGAAAACCCGGGTCTTCTATATAGAAAATGCGGTATATCAGAGATACAATACATTCATGAAAATGTATTACAATAATTAAAACTAAAATGAATTCTCGCTTTTTGAATAGAAGCCAAGGCGATGAAGCACTGATTGAATCTGATCAGAAATTCATTGACATTTTGAAGCTTAATTTGGAAGAGAACCGCGACTTTGTGATCACTCTTCTTGCCATGATGGACAAACACATGCACCTGGTGGTGACCACCCGTGACAACAAACCCATCCAATTTGAACACCATTCATTTTACAATTAAATGTCTGTCACTCATTTAGGCTTCGCTTCGATTTATGTTATGCAGAATGTGATGATAAATTTTTTTGCTGTGAGATTGTTAATAGAGAGCAGAAAAAAGCGATAAATCAAAAGCCATACCTGTAAGCATCCGTACCGGATCCGGCTCCCGGGTTCGGGCAAAAGTACGGGGTACGGGTGGGTTTTGCGAAGAATGCCCGTACCTGTACCATGGATATGGCAAAGTAGGGCTGGACCGGTACGTTCCGCTCTCTAATGGTTAATGTCCTCTGATTTGTGAAGTGTCCCGAGATTTGCGGTTCAGGGGGCCATTGCTTTCTTGTTGGCTTGCCAATTTTGACAGATTTGGCATAAAGAGATTATTGCTGTTCGGGACCAAGATTTTCAGGACCCGTGAATTGACTTGAGACCATTTTTGGACAGCAAATTTGTGTTGCTGATCCAGACCGAAAAATAATAGTAAGGGGGATGTCGAATCCCGTACTCGGGTTTTTGTGTTGGTATGTTTTAGCGGTAAATATGTATCATATGGCCCAGAGCCCAAAACAAATAAAACTACGTTTATAGGTTTTCTTAGGCGCTGAAAACTAGTGCTTCACCCGAAATTTCGGTTTCGGTTTTCGGGTTTTTGGCTTTCGGTTTCGGTTTCGGGTTGCGAGTTTCGGGTTTCCCGAAAGTAAAAACACACCCCTAATGATTGAGTTTTTGACCTAAATTACTCAATTAATATTTGAATTTAGGCGACAAAAAGCCAATTTTAATTGTGTTACCTATTTAATTTATTTTTGTGGTTTCTCTTTGCATGATACCGTAGCCTAGTGGGTAGTGTTACAGGATCGAATTGAAACTTCAATGTTCGGATCCGTTGTAGTGCAATTTATTTATTTTCTATTTTCCAAAAAGTCATTTGTAAGGCTGGGAATTTTGTAAATACATATTTTTTCAAATCGAAAAATGCACCCCTAATAGCCATTTTTGTACATATTTTTGCCAGCTTTCGTCATTTTTTCTGATGATTTTCCTTAAGAAAAAACGCTTAAGTTTCCAAAATTTTCCCGTCGGCGCCTATCGGCACCGCCGGACCTCAATTTTACAGGGTTTTCCTTAGAAAACGCATTTAAATTTTCTAAATTTTCCCGGCGGCGCCTACCGATACGGCCGGAAAAATTTCGTATACAGAAAAGTTGCTCCGAAAAAAATGTCTAAAAAATGATAAACAAATAGAGGATTTATGAAAAATTTGAGCAAAAAAAATTTTTTTAAGAATAGCAATAAACTGGAAAAATTTTTGGCTTTCAGTTTCGGTTCCGGTTTTTTCGGGTTTTTTTGCTTTCGGTTTCGGGTTTCGGGTCTGACTTTCGGTTTCGGGTTTCGGGTCTGACTTTCGGTTTCGGTTTCGGGTTTCGGGTTTTTTCGCTTTCGGTGAAGCACTAATAAATTCCCATTTCTCTCCTTCTCTCCTCAACTTTTTAACTCTGATCTCCATTCTTACCAGTGCCTAGTTGGAAATCCCGGTTTTTCAACTTAAAAACCCGGGAGCGGGAACGGGAGCGGGATTTCAAAAAGGTGACCGGGCGGGATCCCGGCCAAAAATCCCGTCCCGGTTTAAATCCTGGCCCATCAAAAAACCCGGGTTACGGGAGCGGGATCCCGGGAAAATCCCGGCCGGGATACCGCTCCCGCCGGTCACTACTGTATTGTACTTCATTGTTAAGACCCATTTCCCATTGAACAACTGTCCCCATTTCATTTGATTGGGGGGGTTCAAACATAAGACCTGGGGGCGGCCCCATACAAAAACACCCTCCCTTTCAATTTCAAAGTCAGTCACTCCCGGGAGAAAAATGCTTAACACCAGCCTGGGGGTAACGTCCCTCGGGACTCCCTAATATGTCCTGCTGGGGAAGGGGCTCTCCCGATCACCAATGTACCCCAATATTATTCACATATATATCCATATACCTATAATCTTCACACATATGTATATTCACACATAATAACCACTGAATAAAACCATGTATCAATATGTTTACGGGAAATTGATCGGATGAGACCCCTACCGCTACACTCAATATTCAAAGATATTGATTTTTAAACGAAATCTGATCAATTTTTTCAGAAAATTTTCGCTTCAGGTTAGTCCCGGTCCCGGTTGAAAAATTGGGTCCCGGTTTTTATAGGCCCGGTCCCGGTTTTTGTGAAAAGGCCCGGTCCCGTTGAACCCTAATTTCTTTAATCGGGAGCTGTCGATTAATACTAGGGTAGAGCGGGACCGGGTCGGGAAATCCCGGTTTTTTCAGGTACCGGTACCGGTCTCGGTTTTCGAAAAAAGTCAAGTCCCGGGTCTTAGGTCCCGGCGGGACCGGGACCAAACATGCACTGGTAAGAGGATTTGAGTGTAAAAGTTGAGAGGAAAAGTGGAGTAAATGGGAATATTACAATTCCGACAGACAAAATAAATTGTCGATGGACGAGTGGTTTGTGTTGTATGTTTAACTGATATGGTTGGTGTTGGTTCGATCCCACGTTAGGTAAAACTATTTTTATCACTTTACCTTCAATTTTTATGGAGGGAAATAAATACTTAATATTAATTTTTGACTTTTTAAATATT
>JAKKIK010002016.1:0-13019 GCA_024500135.1 Heterodera carotae
TGCCGGCCGACATGGCCCAGCTGCTGCAGCAGCGATTGAATCCCACCGGTTGCGGGTCCATGCGCAATTGGGAGTTTATGGCGGCACATTTTGGCCTCGATATTGAGCAAATTGTTCAAATGAGGAGGACAGAAAGTCTGATTTTTTTTTGACCGCGCGTAAATTTTTTTTTGTTTAAAATCCCGAATAAGGGGACGAGGCCTAAAACTGTTCAGTTATCGGACATTGTCTGCAAAGCCATGTTGGGGTAGGGACAGAGGCTCAAAAAAGCCTCGGGGTCGTGGATGAATCCTCCAAGTTTAAACTAATGCTTGACTATCGACCGATCCATCCAAAGGCTCGCCGCTAAATTTTTTGACAGATTTATTTTTGTATTCAAAAGAATTTTTGACAGGGTTATAAAAATATAAATAGAGAATTCTTTATTTAAACTAAAAAAAAATTACAAGCGACTGTCGAAAAATCCTTCCGACGGAGGCTTAGCTCTTTGAAGTTTTTCTCGACATATGGCTTCATTTGAGTTTTTTTTCGAGATCCAATGAAGTTTTTCTCGACATATGGCTTCATTTGAGTTTTTTTCGAGATCCAATGAGCGCTTTGATGCGTCGATTTGGCGATGAGCCTTTGCTGAGGTTTTTGGAGTTGGTCGGCGAGGCGGGACGCATCGACGTGCTGATCAGTGTTCGACATTTTGCCGAAAAGTTCACCAATTTTGACATTATGCGTAAATACTTTCATTGCTCTTTAGGCCCATGGACGATGACGGCATTTGCGCGGCGGCGCCTTCGTTCGACTCGGCACTGATCAACAGCAACACGTCGTCGTTCGACTCGATCAGTGCTCCTTCCACGGCTTTTGTCCGCCGATCGACCGGTGCAGCCATGCAGCGCTTTATTCTCATTCTGCACCACGAAAATGAACAGAATCGAGAACTCAGAAAATTTCACAAAATGTTGATCAAAAATTTGATTGTCCACGCAAAAGAGGAGGGCATCAAAGTCAGTATGGCATAGGAACGACCAATTTTCGGGCGCCCTCAATTAATTAATAAAACCCCCACTTTTTGAAAAAAGAACCAATTTTGGGGAGGGTTGAAAAAATAAAGCACCGCCTCCCCTTTAATAGAGTTCCGTTTATTAAAAAAAAAATTCACCCTCTAATAGAGCACCTCTCGTGAGAGATGGAAAACAGTATACGCTGAATCACAATCACTGCTGATCCCTCTCAGATCATTGATGTTGACCAATGCATGAGTGATCAAGACCTGCTCGGGTCGGTGTCCAAGCACTTTGACCGGGCCGATCAGGTGGTGATGGAGCTGAGTCCTGACTACGCTGAGCTGATCAGTGCAGCCGATTCATCTGTTGATCAGCCGGATGATAAACAGCAACATAACATCACTCAGAAGGACAGGATGAAACTGTATCTGCACCATATGACATTCAACGAGGTCAATATGACGAAACGGCACGAACATGGAATACCAAACAGAATTTAGGATAATTCGCGTTCAGAATAATTAAAATAAATTCAGATTAATTAAATGATAATAGTATAATTTGCGTTCAGCATAATTAAATGATCTAATTCTACCTTACACTGTTACTAGGGATAGGGAAAAATTTCGGACCTGGCATTTGAAAATTTATTTTTTGTTGAAAAATACTACTAAGTAATACTGGCTAACGAGTTTTTCAAAAGATTGTAAGGTTGGTGGCTTAGGTCCTTTAGTTGACTTATTTTTTTCGGGAAAAATTACGATTACGCCTTTTTTTAAAGATATTTTCAAGAATTTTAGCCCTTTTTTTCCCAAAACTTTCGAGGAAATTTCACAGGCGCTGCTCAACAGCAATCAGAATCGTCGTTTTCGCGTTGTGCTAATGCAAGGATGCCGGCCCGAGCACATCCCGCGTGGTTGGCCCAGCAACACTTTGCACTACCGATTTCCGCAAGACTTTAAGCCGTTGTGCCAAAGGCTATTCGATGCCAACAGCAACCAATAAATAATGTCAAATTGAAAAAAGATCATCATTTAGTGTATGTACAATAAAATATATTTTAATTTTGTGTTTAAACAGGCGGCCTGACCAAAAAGGGAATCGGTGCGGAGAGAAATGGTTTTAAATATTTATAATATTCGCTTTTGATAAATGATCAGAGTTCGCGATTGGAGATTCGCCCGAAAAAATGAACGAAAAGATGACGGACGCTTACGACCCCATTCGTCATGGGAAAATATTATTTGGGAGACAGCACGGGGGTCCAAATCCGCCCGAAGTCAGCAGATCGCCTGCGACCCCTAGTGCCCGAACTAGGGTTAAGCCCCGACCCTTCAGGAGGAAAAAATGTGGGATCGGGTTCACAGGCTGGGGGGAGGTCTAAACACATTCGACTAACCCTAACCCAATATTTGGACTAAAATGATTATAATGCAAAGCAAGGTACAAATGAATTTGCGATGGAAATTGTGTGAAAGAATGAATGTGTCGTCATGCTTGGTGTGGTGAAATGGAAAGGAAAGTGGGGGAAGAAATGATGGAGGAATTGCACAGAGCGCCGGGGGGAGGGCGGGGGACACGAGATTTGTTTGCCCCACCCGAGAGAAAGAAGTTGTAGTGCTGGTCGAGAATCTGCCATGCCAAAATTTCGTCATTGCCTTTCAACAAAATCATTCATCAGACAATGCAACATATCAAACAAAATGACCTTAGACTTTTTTTATCTTAATTATTCATAGGATTTTTGGGACCGAAACGTGGGGACCGAAAAGACCCGACCCCAAATGCTTAGAGCAGAGTACACACTGGCGTCTCTTACGTTTATTTTGTTTTTCTCTAGCTGCCCATTCAGACGGATAAATCAATACAGATCTGCTGCGTTAAGTTGCTCACCCCAGGGAGACATTGGCGAGTCGGTGGTGCACTATCTGGTGGATAAGGACCGGAGGGTCGGGCCGTGAAGCCGAGCTCCAGTCCGGTCCCACTGCTGGTGGCACCACTGTTCTTTGCCTGTCGCATGGACAGAGAGGTGATAAAATTTTAAAATTAGGTATAAATTATTAAAAATTTATTTTACAGCGATTTCGTGGTGAACTCCCCGCCGGGGAAGGCAAAGTGTTCCATTGTCTGTGGCACCGCAGGTGGGGCCCGAGCATGGGAATTTGCGACCGATGGATGGCATTTTGCATATTTTGTTTTTAAGTGTGCGGAGATTTTGTCGGAGCGTGCCGGATTAATGGGTACGGACGAAGTTTATTAATTACAATAAATTACAGGTGCTGGGATTAGAGATTTTCCAACCATCCTCCTCAAGAGAGGGACTTTATTTCAGGGGGGCTCTACAGATAGGATTTAATATGGGAATTATAGTTGATCGAATCTGGGACTGATTTTTTCCGAAATCCTGGACTAGACTTGAGCGGCCTGGAGTCCAGGCAGCCTGGTCCCACCGGTTCAGACCAACCCGAACTGTGTCTAACGTCTCAATATTTTTAATACGCTAATTAAAAGTTAGGCTAAATATTTCTGTAACATATAAAAGGTATTTTATTCAATTCATCCTAAATTTTTGTAGGTCGTGACCACAAACTGGCACATCCTCTGTTGAAGGTATAAAACAAGGAATTACATGTCTGCAATTTGCACCTTTAAACCATTGAAAATGAAAACAAATTTAAATTAATTATTTTTAAAATTGAAGTCTTACCGTTGTGTGCCTCAGCCCGTTTTTGAGAAGTCGTTGCAGTTCCACCTCGGCTGGGTTGCGCTGTGCCTGGAGGTGTGTGTGCTTACTGGTGACATTCCGCCAAATTCATTGAATTTTCAAAATTTGAATTTTTGTTTTGGCTCAGAACGATCTCCATTATTACAAAAGGCAATAGAAAGAGCGCAAGCAAGCGGAGGAGGACAAAAATGCGAAGCAGCGCCAATGGGCCAATCTTTTGGCGTTTAATGACGAGTGAGTGGCGGGAGGGGGGAAGTTGAGTTAAACTAGGCCCTCTCCCCACACCTCGGGAGCCATAATGTCTGAAACCGGGTCACAAGTCGAGTTAGGTCAGAGGTCCTATCAGAATTCGGGTCTGGGACAAGGCTTAAATGGGGAACAGGTAAGAGGTCGGGAGAGGCACAAAAAAGTCAGCGTCCTAGTCAGAATTGGGGAAAAGGGCCAAAATGTCAGGACCGCGTCAGAAGTCGTTCGGGGAAGAGGCTCCCAAATATCGAAAAGCCATCCTGCAATTGAACTGATTGATGGTTTCATAAGGATAGGGACAAAATGCCGGATTCGGATCACGATTATCAGAGTGATCTTTTTTGGTCTTTGTCTAGGCCACATCGATTTTCCGATCACCAGGTGCCAACATGAAATGAAGACGCATCGGGAAAAGATGTTCCAAGAGTTCCGGACTTCGCCAGAGATTGTGATGGGCTGTGGGCAAGAGATTGACAAGTACTGCTCGCCCAAGGGTGACCTCGAGTTGGAGGGCAAAACGGTGCACTGTCTGATGGCACATGCGCAGGAACGGGACGAGAAAAGGGTAATAAATAACTGTCTCAGCAAGTGGCTTTGAATTAAGGGTGCTCGACACAAAATCTAGCGAAATTTAGACTAAGAAAATTAATATTGCCGGATAACCGAGTCATGTGTCATTTTGCCTATCCACATTAATTTCGACTCTCGTTACCCGGTCGGGATTTACGCGAAATAACTTTCCATCCACAAAATCCATCCCAAAATGGAGTTCGATTTAAAAGCACACATTTTTTATAGATACTTACCCAACAGTGCACAATGCGCTACAGGAGTTGGTCAAATTAGCTAACATCGGCTCCAATTACAAAATGGACAAAAGTGGTGATAATTTAAAATAGGATTAATTAATTTTGTTGTTAATTTTTTTGCCATTTTTTTCTCCAGTTTGTCTTCCAATTAATTAGCATTTGATTCAGGGGTATTAATAAATTGTCTATGTCCTCTGGAGTTGTTTGGGTTAAAAATCTTAATTCTAAATTTTATTTTAGTCCTCTACGAGTCGTATAAGCCGGTCATTGAGGACAAATGTAAAATGGACGCCGCTTCGGAGGCCAACACATTGTCATGTCTGATGTGTAATTTGGACGAGCCCGGAGGACGGACGAGTGTGAGCAGCAATTGATGGAAGTGCGTGCTTGGAGGAGTCCCGAATCCTGTCCCATCCCCCTGGTCCCCCAAGCCATGACGAGTCCGATTGGAGGGCAGGAACTCCAAGCCAAACGGGATTGGTTTGCGGGACAAAATCCAATTCCCGAATTTCACACCCAATTCGTTTTCTGGACAAGGAGTGAGGGGAGGTGGTAAAATCTAAAAATCGGGCACTGGTAATAGAGGTTGAAGAATAAATTTCCCATCTAATAAAGCCCCTCCCCCTTGAGAGGAATGAAAATAGAGCCGTTTTAGAGCATTTTATGTGTTTCATATTGAAGGTGCAATATTTCATGGCCCGGGATTGGTCGTTGGACCCGCAGCTGTACGAAGCGTGTCACCAAGAGGCTGTGGCACGATGCCATGCCAGCGAAAAATGGTACGTAAATGCAGACAAATTGCCAGGACAGGATCAAAAAGTGGTGGTGGACCCCGGACCACAGGTAGACCAGAGATTCCGTGCTAAAATTTAATAGAATCAATTAATTAATTTTTTCCTGGTTTCCTTTTCATTCCCAGCACCATCGTTTTACCCGCCCACAGGTGCTATATATTAAAAAGGGCATTTCCCCTCATTGTTTCAGAAGTTGGAATTATGCTATCGCTTTTATCCATATTTACCTACCCCTGCCTCTCGCCTTTAACAGAAAAATGTTATTTTATTCATCATTTATTTTAAAAATGAATAAAGTTCTAATAAAATCGTTTGAGTAGAGAAGAATAGGAAAGAAGAAACTGGCCAATTTCTATTCTTACAAATTAGCACTGTTGATACCAGCATCTATGTACATATAGCCGGAGCAGTTCAGTTCGGCGCCGCACGGTTTGGCGCCAGCCCAAGTTTTGGGCCATAAATTTTTTTTTTGTCAACCAAATTCTACAAATTTGTAATCATTCGAGAGCTCTGACGTTTTTAAAGCTACTCAAATCCAGAAGCTAAGCGATAAAATTAGTTTAATTTATCATTTGTCTTTTGCGAAAAAGTCATTTAATCGCTAGCTTCTGCTTAATCATTACTCTACATATGTAAACCAATAGCGCTTTCGAATGATACCAAATTATTGAATTTGGCCGACAAAGAACAAAGAAAAAAAGTTACATACATATGACCCCCGAACTTGGGCTGGCGCCTAATCGTGCGGCACCGAACTGAGATGTATCGTGTCTATAGCAGCGATTGATGAGAGAGAGAGCGAGAGATAATTCTGGTGCTCTCTGATTCAATTTTTTTTTCTCTATCTCTTCATTCTCCAACCATTTGTATACGCCATGTTTTCTCTAGCACAAGTTTTCTCTCTTCCCTCGCTTGTCTCTTTACCTCTGTCGGCACAAGGTGTAGAAGTTCATTCGTCTTTTTCTCTTTCTGCTACATATTTACACATTCATCTCTGTCCGACCGTAGTTGTTTACGCATTTGCCCCAACGCAACACACACACACATCTATTCATTTTTTCTTTTCAATGTTTTTTGCTTCCCCATTTGCATATGTTAATCAGTCTTGTCTATTTCCTAATTACTAAAATGTTCAATTTTTTAATTTGACTTTTCATTTACCATATGAAGTACATATACCCCAGAGCCAAATCCGGGCTCCAATTCGTTAGAGCAGAGCGGGAGTAGCTACTCAAAATTGTACCGGCCTCTTTGGCCAATTTTTTGGTTGATTTGATAGTTTTGAACAATGGAGAATCCGAAGCCACCTGAACACGGGCCAACTGAGTCCTAGTGAAACGTGGACTTTTCACTACCAATGATCAAACAGCAGTCTGAGATACGTAATGACAGAAGTAATTGGTACTGAAGTGTCCATTTTTAACTGAGACTCAGTTGGTCAGTGTTTAGATGGCTTCGGATTGAGTTGAAACTGATCTAGATCGATTTGTCTGTGTTTGAGCTGCGTTTTTGTCTGATTGATATATAATTCATTCTATTTTGGCTCTGGGCAATATGTTGCTATTTTCCACAAAATATACGAACATAAAATTTGGTACCCAGTTTTTTAAAACGTAGCACAAATGTCCGAGGCGTAAGTATTTGTACCAGTCCCATAACCAGGGGGGAGGGGAAAATCCCCCTGCCCATCCACGCCGAAATGAAAAAAATTTGCTTTTCCCCAGAAAAAGGAAGGAAATTTGATCCTCCTTCCCCCTTCCCCCCGAAAGCAATAATTCGGGAAAATTTACCAATTTCCCTCCCACCGGTTTTTCCGGGTTACGGGCTTAGTTTGGGCATACATTTTGACATATGTCTTTAGCCTGACAACTTCCTACCATTTATTTTTAATAGAGAAAATGGCATCTTCATCGCCACCACCTGCGAAGCGCCACAAGACAGCGGCAACTGATAGAGTGAAAACGATTCAAAGGGGGCCCAAATCGTGCTTCAGTCATCTGCTCCTTGTTGTTCACGGTAATAAGGGAGAAACAAAAAAGGGTGAAAGTTTAAAAACAACATATTTTTTGGTCTTATTCAGATTAAGCACCGAATTTGTTTCATTTCCATAAATATTGCTTGTTTAGGGATCGTTGACAGATACCCGTGTAGGTTGTATCCCCTTTTTAGGACAAATTTTTTTTAAAAATTTTATCTTTTAAAAGTCGCTAAAAACATTTTTAAGTGGTTTTCAGGGTCGCCAATCACGATTACGACATTTATTTTGCCCAATTCCGAAGCCCGTACCTAAAGTCGAACAAAAGTTCGAAAACTTTTAAAATTTTCAAAAAATCAATTTCATCTCAATTGCTCTAATTGTATAAAATGGCAACCCATGGTAGCTTCTTCGTTTTTCTGAGGTATTGCTTATGATTTTCTAACTTTTGTTCGAATTCGGGTCTGGGGTTTGGAATTAGGCGAAAAGGATGGATTCGGGATCAGCGACCCCGGAACCTACAAGAAGCATGATTTTATTAAGATTTACTGCTATTATATAATTTTCAAAAAATCTCCATATTATTCATTTTGCTTCTCTATTACAGAAAATACATTTAAGGTGCAAGTAAACTGGTCCTTATTTCTGATAAAATTGTTAATATATAAATTAATACCTCCAGGTGCGGGGCAGCACAACAAACCAAACTTGGTCGTAAAGAACACGGATGATTTACGACAAGTGGTCCTCAAATTGATGGCAAAAAGATTCCCGGACGAGAAGCAATTGCCGGCCATTCTTCCTGTAGAATGGCGAACTGCAGTCCGTCTTGACGACGGTAAAAAAAATTTTTTAGCCTGCGTGGAGAGCTTTTGGTTGAAGAAGGGGTCACTAGAAGTACAACACCAAAAAAGGGTGTTCTCTTGGTCGTTGGTTACTATATGATGTTTATTTGGCATTTGAGAATATCTAATTATAGATAAGGCACCAAATCAACTTTTATTCGCTTTACAACATTCAAAAAATCAATTAATATGAACGTTTTTTCAAGAGCTTTCGGGGTAACCGAAAACATTCACTTTGCCAAATTTCTTTCACTTGAATCGGTCAAGTTGATAATCCAAATACTGCAAATTAAAATTCGGCACTTTGGTAGTTTGTGCCGCTTTTTTGGCCAAATTTTTAAAGACTTAAAAAGTCTGCGTTAAGATAGTTTAGATAGCCTTTTGTTGTTTTATACCACTAACAATTTTCGGAAAATTTGCAATAAAAAACAATTTAAGGTGTTATTGAGTCGGCGACTCTGCCGCAAGTAGTAAGTTGGGTTTTTGTGTGTGCCAATCAATTGTATTGTATTAATTTTAAAAAATTCAGGTGGAATTTGCAGGACGTACTGTCAGCGCGGCAATCAATGACCCAGTAATTTTTTTGGCCGTTCCATCGGTACTAACCGGGGATGGGACCGGATGCCGAAAATTGGAGGTCCGAAACCCGGAATTCCGACCCCCGAAAAAGGTCCGGAACTAGAACCCATGGAAATCTGTTCTATTCTGAGTCGGAAAGTCCTTTCAATTAATAATCCTTAAAATTTGTCATATTTTGCTTCGCTTTTCTTCTTTGTTTTTTTTAAACATTAGGCAGAGCTTATTTAATTGGGGAGATTTTTATTTTATTTTTTCAAATTGGAGCTCTGATCAATTTCTAGTAAAAGTCATCAAATCTAATAGTACCCCCAGGGTCTTAATAAAAGTTGCGGATAGATCTGGAATTGTTTGAAAAAAGCGGAATTCCCTCTCCTCCCTCCCCCCCCCCCAAAAAAAAGTGGGAGAGTATATTACTTGCCTTTCGCGCAGATGTGCTATTTGGCGCCTCACTACAGGACAGAAATCGTTCAGGCCGTCGTTCAACGGATCACCGCCGTTTACAGAAGATTCGTTGAAGGAAACCCGACGTTTAAGGGTACCTTTTTTGTTTGTTATTAAAAAAAAATGAGTCTCAGGCGATGTATCAATCATCTGCCATTCACTCGGCAGCGTTATAATGCATGATATACTCATGCAATGGACACCGAATATGCTGTATGATCAAAATCTGTCCGATACAATTGCCGAGAATTTGAACGTACCCAGCATGCCCGACGACCAACTCAAACTGGTTGATGACTTCCGCCAATGCAGAAAACAGTGGAGTATTTTTTTTAATCTAAATTGATTATTATTATTATTCGTCATTTGCCAAATATTAACTCATCAATTATCGATTTATTTTCTCAGAATTTTGGAGGTGCCAGGCTTGCTGAAGCAAATTCTGACCAGGAAACAAGAAAGGATCAATTTTCGAGTGAAAAATTTCTTTTCCATCGGATCACCGCTAGGTAAAATGTCGCATTGTACTAATTTGAATTTTATTATTTTAATTCAAATGTATAACCAGATGACATGAGATGTCAAAAGAAATGTAATTTTCTTGATCAGAGACCTTGAAAACCCCTAATTACGAATTTAAAAATCTTACAGCCCCCAAGAATAGGTGGGGTGGTAACCGAGCGAGGTTAATGTAGTGCCTTTTGGGACAGGGCTTTTTAACATTGGGATAGTTGAATATATTTCTTAAATTTCTGTGATTTTCTGCTTAAGCCAGTTTCATTGTAACACGCGGCGCCACCTACAAGAATATACTTCCAGCCAATGCAGGATTTCGCCTCTTCAATATATTCCATCCATTGGATCCTGTTGCACTGCGCCTGGAACCGTTGTTCCATAACAACTATCGAAGCATTAACCCTGTTAAATTGATTCGGTTGGTAGTCCATGGAACAGATTGTCTTCTTCCCCCACCGTCCGGAATAAGATTCTCCGCCGCCGGTTTCTCACCGGCTGATTTCTTGCCGGTGCAATTTACGCCGGACAAAAAAAAAACATAATTCCTGGTGTGAATTTGCCATTACTATACTACGATTGCTTTTATTTGAGTTCACAAAAGATGGCCAATTTTTGGTCCTTTTTGGACAAAGATTTTCAGTGCTTAGTCATACCACTAGATGCGAGAAAATGGCGGCGATTAAATGGAGTCCACCGCCATCGGCTGGCGGTCTAATCGTCTGACAGATTTTTGTGGTTTTTTTGGTCCTTTCAGTATTATAGATTAAAATTAAGTTAATGCTTTATTCTTTTTGGCTTCCGGACAATAGACTTTTTGACGCATATAAATATTTTGCTTTTTAGACTTTTTGACTCATATAAATATTTTGCTTTTTTTTGAACTTTCTAATTCATTACATTCTTCGCACAGCGCAACGTCAGACGATGCTTACAGGGGTTATGAATCGGCCAGGTACGAGTGCACGGACAGTTATTTGAAAGGTTTGAGTGAGGGCAGCGGGCCCACACATGCAGCTGCTGGTGCGATGCCGATGCCAACAACGACAACAGCAACATTGGCTGCTCAGGAGGAGGTGGCCGGACGGGGAATGGTTGCTGCAACTCGTTTTTCCCTCACCCGCCTCCCCCGCCCCCGAACCGAGTGCCAAAAAAGGCCATAACTTACTACTTTCTTCACGAATTATTTTACTGAAATGATTAAGCTCGCGATCATAAAACACAAACAAGTTTTCGAATGGCAAAAGAAGCTTGCCTTTCACTTAGTACCATTTATCAGAGTTGCTTGAGAATAAAAAATATAAGCCATTTTTTGGCATTCGGGCTTCCTTCTCGGTTAGGTTCAGATATATAAGAACAAGCTTAGAACCATTCAGCTTACGGGCCGGTATGAAAGAAATGAAACGTTTCAGGGGTGGGTGGCTATATAACGATAAATACCCAAGTCGCTTTTTCTCATTTGTTCATAATTTACCTTTTTTGACTTTTTTTTTTTGATAAAGGACATTTTTGAGCCGGGCGACGAGGCCGGTGTGAGCACTGATCAGCAGCAGCAGCAGGGGACTTCGGCGTCGATTCCAGCAGCAATTGTCAACGAAGGTGTGGGAACAGAAATTTGGATCCCAAAAACGTTCCGACCTGACTTCGGAACCCAGAATTCTTTCAATCAATAATCCTTAAATTTTTTTTACTCTCAAAAATATTTAGATTTATTGGCCTTTTACATAAAGTTTTGTGGAGGCCTTTATTAAAGCACGAGATTGGGAGATTTTTTCTTGTTCTACTTAACAAACCTCATTTTGTTAGGTGACCCTGTGACTCGTTTGCGTAATGGAGTGCCGAAAGAACAACAACTTACACAACGACTTGACTTTGAGGCACACACAACATATACTTACCTGTGATGGGTGTCACCGGATGCCGAAAAATAGTCTGGAATTCCGGCTTAGAAATATTCTCACGGATAATAACCCGATGATTGGGACCTATTTTAAATTCTAGCTAAATCTGGTTACCAAAAAAAAACGTAATTCCTGGCTCAAAAAGGTCCGGTTTCGGAATTCGGTGATTCCCTGCTTCATACATATTCAAATAAAGAATAAATAATCCATTTTTTTGTTCCTCAGATTCAACCAGGTTTTATGGTGAGCAAAGCTTGGACTATGGTTCGGTCGCATTTCTATTACTGGTTGGTATCTTGTTATTAGTCAGTCTTGGCAAAGATTTTTGATAGTTTTCTTTTGTTTGATTTTTAACAACCCGCAGATTTTCCGGTGTCCCAATACATTTAACTCGCCATCAAATTTTTACGACCGAAAACCACAATGTTACCCTTTTCAGGACTGATGAAGATTTTGCGGCATTCATTCTCGGCACCATTTACCCGCCTCCACGAGGACGTTCAGCATCTCCGCATACACAAACACACGAAGACAACACCAATCGTCCTCACTCAGTCACTTAACTCAAAGGCACATTGTCTTTTTCGTTCTTTTTCACTTTTCTATCGAATTTATTCCGCCTTCCCGCCATACATCAGCGACGGAAATTCCGACATTCCCCTCCATACATAAAGCGCCGGAAAATCCGACATACGGAAATTTGATACCATATTAGATTAGGGGTAATGGTATGATGGCCGGACCAGTATTTCTAACTCAAACTTAAAAAGTAAACA
The DNA here is from genome assembly GCA_024500135.1 of Heterodera carotae. Taxonomy (NCBI): domain Eukaryota; kingdom Metazoa; phylum Nematoda; class Chromadorea; order Rhabditida; family Heteroderidae; genus Heterodera; species Heterodera carotae. Next base: position 12,603 of record JAKKIK010002016.1, read on the forward strand.
TTGGTTATTGCATTTTGTTCTTTTTGGGTATCGAATTGTCAGTGTCATATTTTATGCTGGTGTCGGGTTTTCAGAGAGCGCATATACACACAAATTGTGCCCCAAAAAAAATATATTTTTTCGATGGCTCTTATTTTTGCCATTTCCATGCTTATATATACATTGATCGAACACTGATAAACAGTGGTCTGATTAACCCGATCACCTCAGATATAAAAATGATTTTATAAGGAGCTACTTTCACCCTTCAAAAATTTACGCGCGGTCAAAAATAAATCAAACTTTCTGTCCTCCTCATTTGAACAATTTGCTCAATATCGATGCCAAAATGTGCCGCCATAAACTCCCAATTGCGCATGGACCCGCAACCGGTGGGATTCAATCGCTGCTGCAGCAGCTGGGCCATGTCGGCCGGCA
>JAKKIK010002017.1:0-12889 GCA_024500135.1 Heterodera carotae
TGGTTTCCGCGCAAAAATTTTGATTGTTCTATCGTTTTTAGCATCTAAGGAAACCTATAAAAGTGGTTTTAGGTGATTTGGAGTCTGGGACCTATCTATGACCGATATTTACCCTTCTCCTTTTCATAAAAGCTTTCCAAAGAATAATAAAAAATTGACACTTTTTAAATGCATAAATATTTACATCCATCAAATTACGATTTTTTTCTTTTCATATCCAACACTCCTCCCCCACTTGTCGCGACAGACTCAACACTCTTGCCCCACTTTCTTTAGTTTACAGTCAGTAGACGATGAGGAATGGTCATGGCGAATGACACAACAAATGAAAAATTGAGTGGATGGGGAAGGAAAAGATAGCTCGGACGGAGCTCGAGGGTCATATATTTCATTGGTCCTACAAAAAAAAACTACGATATTTTTCATTTTCATTTGAAGAAAGGATAAAGTAAGGTATAAAATGATCACAAAAATAAATTTATTTGCCGAGAAATCAGTTTATTACATTTCAGACTTATAACGGAAGTTATTTTTTTACAGATTAAATTCAAATCTCCATCCCATCCTTTACGATTCAGCTATGTCGTCTGGTGTTATGGTTAATTCTGAGTGTCAAAATGCCTTCCAGCAACTCTCGGAGGGAAAACGCTATCGCTATATCATCTACAAAATAGTGGACAAGGAAGTGATTGTTGAGGTGGCAGTTTCTTCTGAAGATGTAAGAGAATAGTTGAATTTAGTTTCTTGACAACAAAACATTGCAGATTGGCTCCGCCGGAGCTGACAGTTATGATGACAACTCAAAGGCTGCGTATGAATCATTCGTAAAAGATCTCAAGGAGAGAACTGAGGGTTTTGTGGACTGTCGCTATGCAGTGTTCGACTTCAAGTTCCAGACCCAACGTCCCGGCGCGGGCACATCCAAAATGGACAAAATTGTCTTCATCCAGGTTTTTCCGAATTTTTGCCCATCGATATTTAATTTTAGCTTTGCCCGGATGGCGCTTCAATCAAAAAGAAAATGCTTTACGCATCGTCTGCTTCAGCCATTAAGTCGTCGCTTGGGACTGCCAAGATCTTGCAATTTCAGGTGAGTCATTCCACAAAATAATGCATATGCTTAAACATTAAATTTGTTTTTTACAATACCGATGGTAGTACCCTGGTAATAATTAGAGATCGGAATTTTGAAAAAATCAGGATTTCGGAAATAAACCAGGAAGGACAGAATTTTTGCCAATATCTTTTATTATTCGTGTCGAAAAAATATCCAAGTGTTCACACAAACTGAATTTTGAAAAAACCAAGATCTGGATTTTGGAAATGGACCAGGACAGAACTTTTCAGGATTAGAATCATGATTTAGACCAGAGTCCTGATCCCGATTTTTTTCGCAAAAAATCCTGATCCTGTCCGAGCTCTAGTAATAATACAGGGGTAGCCGGCACATATCCAGGGGGGGGGGGTACATACGTACCTTCCTTCAAGACAAAAGTATATCTCTTAGGTGTGCCTTTTTTGTCTTTTTGAGAAGGGATTTTTTGGTCTTGGCGGGGAGGGGTACTTACCCGTATACTGCCTCCCCTCGTATGGATACGGCCCTGAACGTTATTAAAAGTTGAGATTTCCACAGCCAATACTCCCCTCCCCCCTTCCTCTCAAGGCCCAAAGTGCACCCCCAGACCGAACTGAATAAATCCCTCTTCCCATCATTTTTTTCTGAAAATTTTTATTTTTTCCCCAGTACAAAATTCGCATTCGAGTTTGTTTTTCTTACAACTATTCACTTAGAACAAATTAAGGTGTCTGATGAGTCGGAAATTGCTCACAAGGAATTGCTGAGCAAATTGAACGACAAATACCGCGACAACTGAGTGATAAATGGGAATATGATTGATGTCCTGCACATTCCTCCCAATTTTGTCATTTTATACCCAAAGGACATTCTACAACGCTTATATGTTAAACAATTAAAAACATGTCACTTGATCGCCACAAATATCTGTTTTTAATTCGGGTGGATAAATAAGTCTGCAAACGCTTTGGATTTGGTGTCCATATCTTTCATTTAGACTGACTGATATTATACCTAAATTCTAATGAAAGAATTCAGAAAATGTAAATTAAAAATCCTTAGATATTAAAAACATCAATGAGTGTTGGTTTGTCTTCGATTGTCGACGATCCGCACCAGCGAAAAAATCAGTGCTGGTCTGAGGTTCTCCCGGCTGGCATCGACCACATTAATGATATTTCCGGTGACGCTGTCTGGACTCTGTCGAGTTGTAAGGAAGGCCTTGGAGTGCATCAGCTGTTGAATGACCGGGAAGACACTTACTGGTAATGACAATGGGTGAGGAGGGGCCTTGCTATGTCAATTAATTAGCCTTAAATTCACATTTTTATTCAATTTTTATTGGTCTTTTCCTTGAATTGCATTTTACTTCCCTTTTCTGGCAAAGTGATGGTCTTCAACCACACACAATTACAATTGAATTTCAACGAAAAACAGAGGTCGACTTTCTGCTCATGTATTTGGACTACAAACTTGATGAGTCGTACACTCCTTCCAAGTCGGTCGCCCTTCTTTCCATTTTAATTGATACATTATTTTTGGCAGAATCCAAGTACAGACTGGTGCATCGGTGTTGGATTTAGACGAGCCTAAGCCCATTTCCTTCACGGAGCCTTCCGGGTGGCAAATGATCGATCTGCGCCAAGCCGTGACAAAGCGATCAGCACATGTTTTTGTCATCGTCGTTCAGATTATTCAAAATCATCAAAACGGACGAGACACACACATTCGGTACGGTAATGTCTTATGTGGATGGGAGAGGTAATCGGAGATGGGTAAGCGGGCTGGACCACACAGGAAACTGATTAAGGACAATAAACGCGGAGATACACGCATTCAATAGCTCCGGTCTCTGCTCAGGGGGTTTCGCACAGAAATAACCTCAGACCCTATAGCCAACTGGTTTTTCTCTGGTTACGAGGTCTAACCCGACTGTAGAAGCCCGTAACCAGATTTTCTTCCTTTTGCTGGAGAAATAGCAAATTTTCCATTTCGGGCCCCCCCTCCCTCCCCTGGTTACGGGCCCGTATCGGGTTGTATCCCTTCGAAGCGGAATGTGATTCTAAAAAGCTGCACTTTAAGAGGATTGAGAGTGCTTGGGTCAAGCAACCCAAATGCAAATATGAACCGAAGAGCACTAGCGAGGAACGACACATTGACACAATATCTGTCCGACTCGCATTTCTTCCAGACAACATTCTCACATCCCATACGATAAAAGAGCGGATTAGCGACCAAATTCGAAAAATGGGACTTATTTCCTTGTTTATCGCCTATAAATCCAGAAGTTAAAACAAAGTATCGAGATGTCAACTAACATTACGCCAACCACAAATACTTCGCAGAACGCCTTGGCTTTTCATCCTGCTGTCCCTTAACAATAGCATTTGTTTCAGCATTTGTTGCAAAATAAAGAGGGTTTTCCAGTTCTTTCTCCATTCTGTCCATGTGCTCCTGTAATTTTGCCCAGCGTTCGGTCATTGTCCACACCAATTTCCGAAGTTCCATGTTTTCCGCATTTTCACCCCAACTGATGAAGTGACGACGTGCACTTAACAGAGAAACACATATCTATGCTGATGTCATGGCCACGATTTATTCACCTCACAAACGACCCGTTTCGGGCCTCGTCGTCCTCAATAGCATAAAGTAACGGATAAATGGCATGCTGAAGGGCCCTTCTATTGCCAATAAGGTAGCCTAGTCCGTTTGCACACCAACGGGTAAGGAAAAATTTTTGCGATGGTTCATCCTTGTTCAGATTGCTCTTCGCTCCGCCTGGGTCGGCGACCACCGCTCGAATTTTATTATTGCCTTTAAAATATTTCTTCAAAACTTGAGAGTAATGGAGAGCAAGGGTATATCTTAGGGAAGGGGGGGGGGGGGGATGGGAGGTTCCCCCTCCCCCCTGAAATGAAATTTCGTGATCAAAGCATTTTTAAGCCCCTGAAAAAGTGCCCTCCGAATTTTTTTTTGTTGGGACCACAATTCCCGACCATTGCTTTTTCTATTCGACAAAGAAAAGAAGCAGGGTGAGCACCGTCGGCGCAGTGGGTTGTGTCTTTCATTCTCTTTTTTGCCCCTTGAGTTCGAATGTAGTAACTTTTTAAGGTTATTACTTTTTATAATTCAAACGATTAAATTTGAATTAATTGATACCTTTTAATATTACGTCGAAAATTCATAAAATATTTCTTTTCACACAATACATATTAGTGCCTGGGAATCAAAAAACCCGGGATCGGGATTTCCAAAAGGTGTCCGGGCAGGATATTTAAAACATGGACCCATATTAAGTTCATTACTCGCCCACCTTCGAGTCGGTCTGCCAATTCGCGAGCGAACATAAGTTGCATCAACTTGGAATATTTGTATGCCCCGTGCATGTCGTATTTGCCTTTTTCTGTGTCCAATTTTTCGGTGGAGCGGAGGAATTTATTTGTGTATTTGGCACTGTTTAGCTTATCGAGTTCCAAATTTAGACTGAAAAATATTTTTGACAAAATTAATACTTGGGGGGGAGGGGGGTCAGGGATGGACTCTTTAAACCGCCGCATAGAGGATAATGTATTTAAGAAGCAAAATCCCAATTCGCTAAAATACTGCTGATAATTGTTTTAGCATTTTTTCACCTATATAGAATTATTGGAGAAAAAAATAAATAAATAGGAGGGAACAGCCGGAAAAGGTTTGAAATTTATGGAAATCTTATTTCACAGCATTTTTGTTCTTTGATTTTCACTCACTCCGGACCTACGGCGTATGGCTCTCCCGTGCACATATATATGACCAAAACCAATACAAAACAAAGGACCTATTCTTTGTGGCGATGTCCGTTCCGACAAAAATAATTCGCGATTGTCCCTCTTGGTCAAGCAGTTTCTGGAGTAAAAGGCCGATAAGGAGGAATGAGCCGAGGTGGTTGGTGGCCAAATTGATCTCCACTCCGTCGTTGTTGGTGCTGTACTTTTTGCATTTGGTAGCCGCGTTAAGAATAACTCCGTCAATCTTCTTGAAGTCGTATTTTCCTGTGATGTAGTGTGTAAATCAAACTATTCATTTTATACCAATTCATATAAATGTGAGCGTACCTTTTGTCATTTTGCGTACAAATTCGTGAACACTTTCCATGTCTGACAATAAAGGAATTCAGATTTTGTCTTTTTTTCTCTCTCAAACTCACCGGACAAGTCGCACATTCGACAAAAAACTTTTTTGTTCCTTAATAATCGTTTGGGAGTAAACAAAAAGGACATAAAACATTGAGTACCTCGTGTTCAGCACAATGTCGCGCCGCACTTCCAAACACTTATTTCTGTTCCTGCATGCCATCACTACCTCGGCGTTTTTCATTGCCAATTCTGTCGCCAATGCTTTTCCAATCCCTGACGTTGCACCCGTTACAATGTATGTTTTCCCAGTTTGGTCGCCAATAACATATTTGTGGCCGGCTTGGACCTTCCTTGAATTATGGCCATTAGTACTCACCGAATGAAAAAAAAAAAATTACATGACATAAGAGTACAACAAATAGGTGGCGCCGGTCCCAGCCGAAACAGCAACAATTGGATGTTTGAGAAAGGAGACGGCCTTTTGCATTGTAACAAACTACTTTAAGACAAATCAAGTGTTGTGTGCACAAGATTTGAAAAATAAGTTTGACGGTCATTGGAACAAAACTGGAAAAAAAACCGATGTCTCCCAAGAAAATTTAAAAACCGAAACAATTAATTGACAACGAACAATGCTATTCAAAAGCAAAACGACAATTCGAATGAACACAAATAAATAAATCTGCTAAAGGCAAACATCGGATCGATCACATTCAGACAAGCTTTTTGGCCTCGAAAAAGCCCTTCAAATGGCGCATTTGCCAGGCACCGGTCAAAAGCAGCACTATTGTTTGTCCAATAGACCACCACAGCACGCGGCTCTTAACACAAAAATATTCCTAATGACTATCAAATGAGACGAAACAAAAATATAGTAAAGCAATTGTCATTTCCTTTGCAGAAAATGCCTTTCTCACAACCAATAGGGATAGTAATGATTGCAAATTTACATTGGTACTTTCGCTGGTTTGCCGAAAACGCTCTTCGCGGTATCGTTGGTAATTCTGTTCCTTGGTGATTTGCTCCACTTGGTCCAGCAACTGACGCACTCGCAATTGAAGTTCATTTAGTTTGTCCTTGGCAGCCACCTTGAAAATAAAATGCAGGTCATTTTTCGAATTTGATCTTAGCCCCACCGACAGTGTTGTTCGAGACCAAGAATTTTTCGGGACTGGGGATCATTGGGTACCGGGACTTCGTAAGCCTATTTTTGGTGGTGTATTTTTAAAAAAAATTTGTCTTAAGGTCATTAAAAAGTCACTCATAAGGTTTCAGGGAAGCTTCGAATCCGACCGGAAATCAAACCAAGTTGTTAAGACCATACTCAAAATTTTATGGTCTTGTATCGTGTAGACATGGTAAGGCGGTGTAAAAATTTTATGGTCGTGCCAACATTTATGCTCGATAATGTACAATAACTTAAAGATGTCATGATCATATAGGGAGCAATTGTAAATCTTAGGAATGGTTTAATCGTAAAACATTTTGTGAAATAAATATTTTGATCCCCAACTATAAATATTTATAATGGATATCACCTGTTCATAGTCCTGGGCATGTTCGCCGACTTGGATGTCCAAATGAACACGGAGTTGGGCACCGCTGAACCAAGCGGACGAATTTGAGTAAAGGCAGATGAGATGTTCGCCAGGGGAATGCGAAGTGAACGTGAACATTCCCTCACTGGTGTACAATTTGCTCAGAATCACCTAAAACAGCAAAGTCTAATCCAATAATATTTGTTAATGTACAATAACTTTGCTCTTTCAATTATCAACCTTTTCTTCAGGGTCCTTAGCTTCCACATGCATTCCGATTGTCGGATAGTCCCCGTACGCCTTCGTATTCGGGTCGTACAGTTGCACTTTGTACCGGCCCATCACCATTGTTTCGTCAGGGATTTCCTCAATAAAACATTTTTTTTCTGTTTCCGCGATGTGGAAATACAGAGCTCTTGAAGTTTCACAAAAAATAAAGAGAAGAAGAAACAGCGGATAAAAAAGAGAAAAGATGGGAGAGAATTTGTCCATTTGTTTTTCTGAAATTAAGAAGTTCGTCTAACGTTAGACGCTGGAGCAATCAATTCAGCGCGCACGATTTGGCGTCAGCACGAGTTTTTGGATCTTCTCGTTCTCCATTGTTGAGAAAAAATTCAAAAAATGCGGTTTAAAAAAAAACTGGAATTTTGACAAAAATGTTAGAATTCGGGTTTGGTATTCAAAATGGATTGAAATGGAGGTCGGAATTGGATTCTGCGACCCTTGAAACCTATGAAAATCATTTTTTTACGATTTTTAAAGGTTTGATTTTCGACAAAATGTTCAAATTCGGGTTCAGGGTTCGAAACTAGTCGAAACGGGTCATAATCGACTCCGGCGACCTTGAAAACCACTAACTGACTTTTAAGTAAATAGCACCTATTTTGGCATTTTTCCAGAAATTTATTAGCAAAAATGCAATAAAATTTGAAAATGCACCCCTATAAAATGGATTATTTGTCCTTTTCACTATGGGTCGGCTCCAGCAGCGGACAAAATTAAACAAAGCGCCAAACTTTACACTATTTTTACACTAATTCAAAACGGCGCGCCATCGTTTTGTCAACTCCGTCAAAAAGACACGTTTTGTCAACTGCCCGTTTTGTCAACAGCTCGTTTTGTCAACTCAGCCAAAAAGGCTCGTTTTGTCAACTCAGTTAAAAAGACACGTTTTGTCAACTGATTTTGTCAACTCAGCTAAAATGGTTTAAAAAAACCATTCATATGGATTTTCAGGGCGCTGGACATGGAAACCCCTCTAGGACAAACTTCGAAGCCCTAAACCCAAAAAAATGACCATCCTTACCATGGAAATTAATGTTTTCACACCAAAATAATTTACCAAACTTTTATTTAAAAAAACAATACGAAGCAAGATAAAATTTTGAAATCACGTAAATTGAAGTTAACAAAAAATTTGGCTAAAAAATGTGGAGAAACAAAGATTAAAATTTGGTTCAATCGTCCGGCTCTTCATCCACATTTTGTCTCCCACGCAAGCCACACACATAGACCTGCATCTGCAAACTCAGCAGCGACAGAACGTTCATGATGTCCTCGTCAGGTGTTGTACTCCGCATCATCTAATGCATCACAGATCCGAACAATTGTAAGCTCCCAGCGCGGCACGACAGAAACGGTTGTTGACGACAGCATCGTAAAAGCCGACAGAACCGGTGAACGGACGGACGGAGCACGTGAACGGGCGCCAAATGGGGTGAAATCATGCGAATACGGATGGTCCAAGTTAACTAAATAAATGACTAAACCTTATTCCAACAACCCTGAAAACTCACTACTGACAAAGGAATTGTCTTGGCTCTGTCCGGCGCTTCCATCAAAAGTATTTGAGCAGATTGAACTGCGGCGGCTTTGATCGGCACGCATAGCTTACAATAAGAGCAAATCCACGGGGGACATGCTGACCGGTTCCGCTAACGACCTCTCCGTCTTCTGTTTCGTTGCAGTACAACTGCTCTAAGCCCATTTTACGCCATTCGCTGTATTAAATACAATAAAAATTAAGCAATTTGATTGAGCATACAAACTTTTGGTTCTTTGTTCCGCATTGAAATGTGACGAGAGGTCTTCCAACGGAACTTTTGGTCGTTTAGTTGCTTCAGTCTTTGTAGTTATACAATTTGCTTTTGAATTGACATTATTTTGCTGAAAAAACGAAATTGGTAAGGGAATTTAAAAAATTGAAGACTATACAACATAATGGACATTGCTTTAGATTAGGATTTGTTAAAAAGATATTATATTTGAGTTAAGCGTATTAAAATTCATATAAATGGTTTTTTTAAACCATTTTAGCTGAGTTGACAAAATCAGTTGACAAAACGTGTCTTTTTGACTGAGTTGACAAAACGAGCCTTTTTGGCTGAGTTGACAAAACGAGCTGTTGACAAATCGTGCAGTTGACAAAACGAGCTGTTGACAAAACGTGGGGAGGCGATTCAAAACATAATACTTTTTCTTCATTTTAATAGTTCCGGAATTGAAACTAGTCGAAATGGATGTTGTATTCGTGATCAGCGACCCCGATAACCCCTAGAAACATAATTTCCCGACTTAAGAAAATTATAAAATTTTGCCAAAATTTAAAATTTTTTTATTTATTTCTATGCAGAATTTCATTTTAGAGCCGTGGTGAAAGTTGGAAAAGCATTTAATGTCTACAAAAAAAGTTATAGTCAATTTACGAGTTTCGGAATCTTTGATGCGGTTAGAGATAGAGAAACAGAACGCCAAAACGAGAGAAAAAGAAAAGCATTTGAATTTTATTCTATATCTCGAAACCCAATGTATAACTCAAAAAACTTAATGTATCCATTCGATGCGCAATTTTGTTTTCTAGCGATGGTTCAAGATTGAAGCAGATCTTGAGTATGCATTAAAAGTTTTGAGTATCGAAGTGCGAGATGGTATTTTTATCAATGAGAAGGTGAAGACAGTACGCTAAAATGAGATAACATACAGAGAAAAAAAAAAGCGAGACAGTACAGAGGTTTTTATCTGCCGCTGGAGCCGACGCATAGTGCCTTTTTAGCCTTTTTCAAAAAAAAAAATTCTTTATTATGCAAATTTTGGCTGACAATCGAAGTGCGTTTTATCCACGAACACCTTGGAATGTTACTGATTTGCAATTGTGCTGGCGAAATTAATAAAAACTGAGACTCAAAAGGATTTTTTGCATAAATGCACTTTATTTCTCCATTTTTAACACCAATTTTCTCACCTATTTTGGCCTTTTTTGGTGTTTTTTGCACTTTTTTGACAACTATTTTAGTAGTACCTATTTTTGAATTTTTAGCCATTAAAAATGCCAGCCTTAATCATATGTATTAATGTATTAGCTGCTGCTCTTGTTGTTATGTCACATTATACACAGTTGACAAGAGCTCAACACAAAAGTGCCAAAGTAAAATAAATGATCAATCCAATTCCATAGCAAAGGATGGACAACAATTGAACATAATGTTGATTGGCCGTCATAACATTCTCTGAATGTATTCCCTTTGAACATCAAATTGTTGTACCACACCTTAAACATCAAAAAGTGAATTGTCGCCCATTTGTCCACCTCCGTTCCATGATGGTAATAATTGCTGAGAATACTTCGCGCAATTTGTGGCACAATGTCCCAATGATTGGTGACCCGAAATGAATCGGGCACAAATCTTTTCAAATCGAGTGCCCATCGACGGTCTCCACTGTGCACAGCTCCGAAAGTATAAAGACGAATTCGGCGGCTGAATTGTTGTCCTTCGACCATCAAATTATCATGGGCCAAGAAAGAAGCGGCTAATGCTGCGATTGCACCACCCATTGAGTGACCGATGAGTCGGAGTTCGAAATTCGGATGACGACGAACAAACTTTGAAAGTTGGACGGCAAGGCCCGCCTTCCAAAGGCGTTGGAATGCATTCCAATAGTACAGAGAAACACGGCCGCCCCCGCTGGAGAGAGGAAGTTGGACCATCAAATTGAAAGACTCTTTGGGGACAAAAATGAACGAATAATTTGAAAAAAAAGGCCCAAAAAGGCACCAAATTCGTGTCGGAGTTGCTGCAGCGAAATGGTGCCTCTGAACAGAGAAGGAAGAAGCAACAAATTGCCGACAGCAATCACTCACTGAAAAACCACATAAATTGCCTTTTCTCGCAACGCGCTGAACACTGTGCACGCCGTCTCCTCCTCCAAGGCACAATTGCCTCCCCAACCGTCGCAACATTTGCCCAAATTTGCACTGGCGGACACGCGTCCCCCAAACTTTGTAAAAGACATTTCACATAATTAGACAATTTTATAACCTCATAGTCGGAACCAAAACAAGCCGATAAGCATTTATGGGGGTCAAAATGATTTGGAAGTGAAACGAAAGGGTACATTTTGTGACGGGCAAAACAATCGGAATAACGGCCAAAGTGAGCGAAGGAGCAGCAACGGAAGTGCAGCAGCAAGAGGAACAGCGGGACGGACATGGCGAGAACAGAACCCATTTGGATGAGGGACGTCAGGCAGTTTTATTGGACTGATTTGAACTGAAGAGGAAGGCAAAGAATGGTTCCGGAAAAAGGGGGGGGGGAGAGAAAGGAAAGTGAGTGGGGAAAGGGAGGGGAGGGGGGAGAAAGGGGAGGAGAGGGGGAGGGGAGGGGGGAGAAAGGTAGGAGAGGGGGAGGGGGAGAAAGGGGAGGAGGGGGAGGGGAGGGGGAAGAAAGGAAAGTGAGTGGGGGAAGGGAGGGGAGGGGGGAGAAAGGGGGGAGAGGGGGAGGAAAGAAAGTGAGTGGGAGAGGGGAGGGGGGAGGAGGGGAGGGGAGACGGACTCGTTTGGGAGCGGTACAAAGCTGACATTGAGGGAGGGGATTAACCGGCTCAACCACATTCCCAGAACAACATCCCCCCACGCGCGCGAATCATCCTCACTTTTAAATCCGCCCAATCACTTTCATCTTTTTTGGGATGCCTCTTTGAGTTACATTTGTACCGATTTGGAACCATTTGTTATTCACAATTCAATCATAATAAATGAAAAAATAAAATAAAGCGAAACATTAAATGTTTTTTATTTCTTTAAGTGCCGTCCGTCGTGGAATTAGCCGTTTAATGCCACAATTTTTGTTTTTCTGTGCCCATTGTTTGGAATGGTTTCACTCACTCTTCTTTGAGCAGGTCGATCACACTTTGCAGAATGTGCGGCCCTTTTCTGTCCCCCGTCCCCTTCTTCTTCTTCTTCCCCTCTTCCTGTCGCCGCTTCACCTCAATTAGCGTCCATCGCTCCTTTCCCTTCTCTTGGGGCCCCTTTTTGCCCTTTGCCTCCATTTCTTGGCGTGCCGCCGTTGGCCCCAAAGTCGTCGGCATTGCTTTTGTTGTCGTTGTTTTCAGTGCAATTTGCGCGGCGGGGGACCTTCGCCTTTCGCCCACATTCCTTCGCTCCGTGCCGTCGAATCCATCGCGGCCAAAGTGCCGCTGCAACTGTTGCTGATACTGCTTCAATTGCTTCTTGCTTCTGGCCGTATTCCGTGCCGACAATGAGCTTACTGTAGTCGCTAATTGGGACACTTTTCTGCCATTGGCTGCTGGCGTTTGTTTCTGTGGGGGTGATCGGGTGACAATGACAACATTTGAAGACCGAAGATTGGCACTTTTATTCAATGTCCATGAACGAACGCAAACATCGGGCACTGAAAGGAAGAAGGGGATGATGAGCAAGCAGTGTACATAGCAGTGAATGCTGCTGCACAATGAATTTAGGCACAAAGGATGAATTTGTACAATATGAGAGACTATTGTATTGTATTGTATTGTATTGTATTGTATTGTATTGTATTGTATTGTATTGTATGTACATTTATTTATATTGGCACACAATTTTAAATTCTAAACAAAATTTGGTTGGCACTTCGCTTTTTTGTTAGCCAATCATTGCTTCAAAAAACCAAACTTTGTGTATAGAAATTAAAATTATTTAAATCCGTGGTGAGCCGATACTTCAAAAGTATGGGTGTGGGCGAAACTTCAAAAGTATGGATGTGGGGATTTTTGAGGGCGATGAAATTTCAGTCCCAGAAATTATTTAATTAAATCAATTTAATTATTTTAATTGACATTTTAATTTAAATAAATTTAAACACTCATTATTTTAATATTATTCGATTTTT
>JAKKIK010002018.1:0-13013 GCA_024500135.1 Heterodera carotae
ATAAGCATATAACAAAAAAAAGTTGTTTTTCTTACTAATTAGACTACGTAGAATCCAGGAAAAAAATATGTATTTACATATTTTTGACAGCCCTAGTAATAAATGTTAAGTAATTTACTTATAAAATTCGCTTCAAAAGAAATTTTTTCAAATATTCAATATGAAAAAAGGTAAATTTCTATTTGAATCTAAAAATCAATACATTAATATAAATCCAGAAAATCCAGGCTTAAATTTCCTGGATCTGGATTTCGGGATTGACCTGGATCTGGGTTTCCTGGATTAAAAACCCAGAATTGACCTGGATCCAGATCCAGATATTTTTTAACAAAAGACCTAGATTCTGGATCTGGATCCAGGAAAAATCCAGATCTCTAATTATTATTATGTTCTTTGGTTGCCAATTTAATAATTTGACACCATTCAAAAACTCTCTTTGTTTTTTGCTATAACCAAAACTAATTAATTGTATATTTGAATACGAATAATTAAATAAATTTTAAAAGCATTTAAAATTGCTTTACTCATTTCTGTGTCGGTGTCGTCGTCCGTCGTCGCTGTCCCAAATTTCGTCCGCAATGCTTCCCATTATTTGGGCCCATTTCATTTTAGTGAATAATACGCGATACTGAGGCAGCTCGCAAATTCGCAGCAGATCCTCCACCGAGTGCGCTTCGAACACGCGACTCTTAAACAAACAAAAAAAAAAAGAATGGAAAATTATGGCATTTTTTTTCCACCTGAAAATTTGCATCGTTTCTGATCAGCTGACGCCACCGTAATATTTCCTGTTCCGTCAATTTGCGACTACCGTAACCTCAAAAAAGTATCCAATGCAAAAGTTAAGAGACACTTTGGACGGCAGCAGGGCACGCCTTTTACGATATAATAATTACCTCTGATTTTGTTCACACAGCTGATCAGCAAATTCTCTCTTTCTTTTAGGGGTCCCAATTTTTTGAGTGTCGAATATTCGCCTATAATTTGACAAATAATGAATAAAAATTAAGGTTTTTCGGTTATGTCGCTACCAAAAAGAAAGAGTTAATTTTGTTCTTGGGTATTTTAATTTTTTGAATTGATGACCTATTCCTGGAAAGACTTAGCCTAAATATTTGTTAGACTAAGCCTAAACCCAGTTTAGGCCCGACTAACCAGGGCTTAGGCTAACCCTAGGGCTTATTTGTTAGGGTTCCACTAGCAAAAAAAAAAAAAAAATTAAAAACAATCAAAATTTTGTTTTACATAATCGAGAAGTGCCAAAAATAATTTAATTTTTTCAAATGGGCTGACCCGCTGCTCCGAGCGTCGGTTTGCTCTCATCAACTTCCTTCATCATGCTTTTCAGCTTCATCTCCGCCGTCCTGTAAATTTCGGTGATGGATCGGCACGCCGCCGCATTGAAATCCCTTCCAATCACTTCGCCGCTTTCTCTTCAACAGACTTTTCATTTAAAAAAAAACTAAAAATTATTGGTGCTATGTCATTTGGCCACAAACGTCAATGTGGGCGTTTGGCCACACCCGCCAATGTCCTTAAAAATAAGCAAATATGGGTTTGTACTTAATAAGGCAAAATAACATAAATTTATTATTATTTATTTTGAAATGTTCATCAAAAATATAGGTTGTCCAACACATCCATCTAAACAAATAAAAATGTTTTTGCAATAGGTAAATCTTAGGCGCCTTGAAGTTTGGGCACCAAAGTAGAAATTAAAAAAAAATTTAGGGTTCAGAAACGTTTAAAAAAAATGCAACAAGGGTTTTTGCTACCCGTTTCGAGAAAATTTTTAAATTTCCAAAAAACTTAACATGTTTCAAGGGTGTTTCAGTGTAGTTGGTCACCAATATGATCTATCTTTCGCACAAATTCGGACTTCTAACCACTTAAAGGAGTTTCGGTTTGAATTTTCGACCAAGTTAGCTGAATTTGAAACCATATCTCGGTATTTTGCAAAATTGAAGTCATACTGTGACCAGCGTTACCTGATAAACATGTTTGGAAACTAAATTTTTTTAAAATTCCTACTTTGGTGCCCAAATTTCCTGGAGCCCAAACTTCTGGTGCCCAAACTACCTGGTGCCCAAACTTCCCGGTGCCCAAACTTCCGGCGGCCAAATCTTATATACCTTCAAAAAAACACAATTCTCTTGGCTTTGTAGTAGGGGTTCAGCGGGACCGGGTCGGGAAATTCCGGGTTTTTTGGTACCGGTCCCGCCGAATCCTACTTTGTAGACAAGTACAAAAACACTTGTCACAGAAATTTTATTTGTTCTTCTATTTAAGTAACATATATTATGTTCTAAGCAGCAAGCATCCACTAAATTGACTTCTAGATTAGTAAATTAGAATAAGCTTGCAATGTCTAAAATCACAGATCCATAGAATTGTGGTTTTCTTGAGGTATACAAGATTTACCACAAGATTTACCTATTGCTAAGACCTTTTTATTTGTTAAGATAGATGATGATATCTTTGGTGAACATTTCAAAATAAATAATAATAAATTTATGTTATTTTGCCTTATTAATAAGTAAGTACAAACTCATATTTGCTTATTTTTAAGTACATTGGCGGGTGTGGCCAAACGCCCACATTGACGTTTGTGGCCAAATGACTCAGCACGAAAATTATTGACCTATGGCCGCGCAACTTTGGCATATCCCCCAAATATTCGTCGTTTTCGGTGCCAAATGCTTTCATTGAATTTGTTCGCCGCATTTCGCCTTGTCCTGTTGTAAGTTTAATAAACAAAAGTTAAATGAAGTAAATATTTTTTCGTTTTTTTTTTGTTTTGTACCATTTATTTGCCTTTTATTTTACTGTAACCTTTTTTTTGGTATCGCTTTGTTACCGCATTATTTTGTAAAATCATTCCATGTTATGGTGCCCATCGTAAACACTTACAATATTATATACTGTTTATTGCCCCTACCGTATGCCGCTATTTTAGGCTGTCCACTTGAGGAGTTGGCCGATGCGTGGAACGGAACTGTTGGCATTGGAACGGTCGGCGGTTCCAAATTCAATTCCTCCGTATGGTATGACCTAAAATATGTTAAAGTCATTCCATGTTTCGATCCCATGGGATCACAAATATCCTTCGGTTGATTGGTCTGGGATCATTTCGCTTTATCTCGCATGCCAATTCTGTTTGCCTCCTTACCCCTCCATGGCGTCCAACTGCAGCTGATCCCGCGTTTGACTTATCTCCGCTGTCGTTGTGTCGTTTTCCCTCCATTCTATGCCCACTCTCTCTCGACTTCCGTCACTTTCTGTTTTTAAATTTAATATTTTGTTACAAATTTTGATTTCACGCCTGCTGGTGACAGTGACGCATTTCCTGGGGAAGTGCGCGAGTCAATCGGCGCAAAAGGGGCCGACCGTCGGCGGGCGGCCCGAAACTGTTTGACACTGTGAAACATGGCCAAAAACACAAAGCCGAGCAAAAACAGGACGAGAAAGCCACACTGAAAACAACGATCATTGTGTACTGAATAATTGGTTGGTACGGTAATGAATCATAGGGCGGGAGTGATAAGACCCTTTAAGAGAAGCGGCTAATGGGCATGGTAGCTAGCTCAGTGGATGAGCTGTCTACGGACTGAATGAAGGTCGTGGGTTCAATTCCCACCCAGGCTTTACCATTTTTCCGATTTCCTACTTAATGAATGCCATAGGACGGACTCTTACCATGACCACCACCAAATGTGAAGAGACTGAACTGGTGCTGCGCCGTTCTTCCCATTGGTTGCCCATGTCAAAGTTGCCGTTGATTCCATTATTGTCATTGATGCCATTTTTGTCATTAATGCCATTATTGTCATTAATGCCATTATTATTATCGATGCCATTATTGTCATTAATGCCATTATTATTATTATTGATGCCATTATTGTCGTTGTTTCCATTATTGTTGACCACTATTTCGGCGTTCTTTCTTTCCTCCTCCTGCTGCTGCTGCTGCTGCTGGTTCTGCTGTTGATGATGTGCCTGGAAGACACTTTTCCTTTTAAATCGCTTTTTATTTTGGCTATAATTTGCCACAATTTGCTTCCAATGCTTTTGGTTCGTTCGCCTGCTTCATCCCCACACCCAACTCACTCGCTGCTGCTGTGCCGCCTCGTCCGTGCCAATGTTTCGGCCTCGGCCTGCCTCCGTTTGCCTCTGTTCAGTCTGTGCCGTTGTTGCCTTGTCGTCGTTGTGCCGTCGTTGTTCTGTCCATGCGTTGCCCGTGGCCATTCCTTCCCCCGCAATTTCCGATTTTACCACAAATTTATTCCTTTGCCTTTGCTGTGACAGCGAATTCGTTTCGCGAGAAAAAGGCGGTGGCCTTCAAAAAGTGAGAGTAAATATTCAAAATAAATTCTTTTTAATTTTGTGTAAATAAAAATAATTAATTTGAATTATTTTCTTTTTACTTTTTGCCCATTAAAATTAGTCATCTGACCGAATTGGAATAATTTGTTCATCGTTTTCGGCTTCTGTTCGCTTTGTTTGTGGCATTTTAAGCTCCAAAATCTCGGGTGATCCGTGTGAACATTTCTGAAAATTTGGTTTCCTTTTGGGCACTTTTTGTTATCGCACAAATTCGAAATTAATATCATCGGACAGAATCAATCCTGGAAAACTGGCAATTCTCAGCGTATTTTGAAAGACACCTGCAAATAAATTAAATTTAAAAAGGCAATTTGTTGATGGTCTGTTCCAAATTTACCCGCAGCCGTTAATTTGGTGCCACAAGGGTCTTTCAGGACGGCAATTTGCACAATGTAGCGGAGTTCGCCGTTCCCCTTTAGGCGACATTCGGGCCGCGTGGTCAATCCGACCTTTGGGAACGTTTAAAGAATCGAATGACACTTTTTGGGGGGTTTTGAATTGACTTCATTTGGAGGGGATCTTTCTTTCTACGTACAAAATGAATGCTTTCCTTCTTACAATAATCCAATCGGAGAAGCGGCCACTTGGCAAAAAGTCGCCGTTGAATTGTACGTGAAGTGTCAATTGCTCTCGCGCACATTCCGCCGTTACTTTTTGTATTAAGTGAACGTAAATTATTGGCTTTTCGTAATGCAATAAATGTTCTTACTTTTTACGCGATTCTCTGGCACAACGCAATGTTGGCATTTTGTCAATATGGCGAAAATGAAAATTTGCAAAATTGGGAAAAAAATGGGTTGAAATGCTTTTGAAGATTCTTTGCGCATTTTCACATTTTTGTTACATTAATGCGCAGAATGTTCTCATATTTCGATGGAAGCTTCAGTTATGCAGTCGAATTTATCCGATCATGTCAAAATGTGTTGGATCCGATCAGTTAAAAGAATCGGCGGGGTTAAGAATTAATCCGCCGCTTTTGTTGTGGATTTGTATTTGATCGCCAAATAAATGCAATGCTAAAAGCTGCTATAAAAGCATAGTTCTAATCCGATTCCCTTGAAATTGGATTTACAATATTTACATTTGTTAAACTTAATTTTTATTCGGCTTGCAAAGCTTTCAACGGATTGAGAAAAGAGAGAAAAATAAAAAATAGGGAAAAGGAGGGCATTGATACTTAAAGTGTATTATGGGAATGCAGGGGAGGAGAAGGGGGGGGGGGGGATTGATATAATGGGCATGCTTTTGATTGAATGTAATAAGATTGAATGAATTGATGGGAGGGAGAGGGACAAGCGATGTCGATGATTGGTGCTTGGAGCTCAAGCTCATTATGCGCGGTCATCAATTACCATCAGCAGCTGGCCTAGCATCTTAATCTTTCGTTGTCCGCCTTCTCTTTTCGACGCTTCTTCCGAACCGACGGAAGGGAAGGAAGCGGCGGGACAGAGGAAGAAGTGGGGGAAAAGAACAGAGGATGGGGGGAGGGGAGGGAAGAGGGAGGAGATGGGGCAACAAATACGGGGACAAAGATGGGGGAAAGAGGCCGGGGACAATTAATTGCTTAGTTTTCGTGGACCAAAAGGAGGGGCATTTCAAGTTGAAAAAAAAATTCTGTGCTTTTGAATGATGAGAAGGGATGAAATCAATTTCCGAGTGGAGCTGATGGATTTTTGGAAGAAATTGAGGGGAGAAGCCGGCAATTTCCACACGCAGCCGCCTATTCTTCAAACGCGGGGAATAATTCAGGCGGAGTTAGCGATCTTCCCCCGGGGGAGGGACTGTCGCTGTTGAGGGAGGGCATTCATTCACAAATGGGCAGAATGGACGACAACGAGGGCGAGGACGAGTTCGTGTCCGGCGGGGATGATTGACTAGCCCAGCGGAAAGAGAGCAGAGAAGCCGCAACCGGACGGACGGACGGAACAAGAAACAAGGCTTAATGCATGTTGCTTTTATGTAAACATTAATTAATTAAATATTTATTAAAATTTAGTCACTTATTTGCTTTATTTTGGTATCTATTCAATGAGTTTGTTATTTTTTTACTGGTAATTGCAATTGTTTGTTTGGTTTTTCGTGGCATAATAAGCTTCGTCCGGATTCTTTTTTTATGTGATTATACTAATAAAAGCATATATTTTCATTTACTTTGCGTTCCCAATAAATAAACTTGATGGATGGAATAAATTGGTAAAGAAAATTATATTCACTTAATTACAGTGATCTTTGAGGGGGGGGAGTAATTTTTGTGGTTGCTGGAGAGCTCCACAAAATCCGCGTTCAGTGATCAGAAAACACTGATGGGAATGAGGGGAAGGCGGTGATCCGATCGCGAAGAGTTTTGAACAAAAAAATTTATTCAAAAAGTCACTCAAAACATTTTGTCATTGGCACTGATTGTGCCAAAGTGACAAAAGCCGATACATTGGCAATGCGACAATGGCACTGTATGTACAATGTGCTAATGGGGCGACTATTCATCTCATTTATGTACAGTTATTTATTTGGGCATCAATTAATTGTAATGGAATAGCAATTTTGAAACATTTTGTAATAGCAACAGAAATTAATTTCATTCCAATTTTATTAATTTATCATTATAACATAAAACATTAATTTCCGCTGAGATTATTTATAAAAATAATATTAAGTATATTACTAAACAAATTACTACAGATACATATAATTAATGGAATAATTAGAAGGAATTCTTAAAATTTTGGGTTTCTGAAAAGGTTGGACGAAAAGTATATGCAATTGTATTATATTATTAATTATCTTTGGTGCGGCAAATTGAAATTTGAAAGTTACCCGAAGAATTGACAAAATCAATGCTTTTGATTGATTGATTGATGCAAAATGTCTGCTTCAATATCCCGCTGGATAAGTGGCGGTTTTTCGACGAAAATCACTGAAAACGTATAAATTGATGAATAGACAGACGGGCAGCAATTGGTCAATTCAGTCCGGACGACCTGTTCCCGTGGATGAAGCCGTCCTCCATGACGATCAATGCTTGCACAACGCTGGGCTGCTTTTCAATCGCTAAATATTAGGAAAATAAAAATTAATGCTCAATATTCGAAACCGGTTAAATACCGAACAATTTATTAAATTTCAAACAATTTTTAAAATATCAAGCCAAAGTTATTTTTATATTTACCGGTCATATTCTGATTACGTTCCTCCACCAAATATTTGATCAAAGGCTAAACGGAAGACAATTATGGTTTTTAACGATGAATTCAAAAATGATAAATGATTCCGTTCGTTCCAGAAATTGGTTTTTCAAGCATTAATCTCAGTGATAATTAGGGTTAACGGGACCGGAAGCATTCGAAGTCATTTAGCAAAAAATACCCAATTTTTCTTAAGAACCCAAAAGTCCTCTACCCACAATTGATAAACATTTAATAATAATATTATATGTACATATAAATAATATTCTGCACCTGCGGAATCGATTCTTCGTATTCTCTGAATGCATTTAAATTTTAAAAATATAAAAAGAACAAATTTTACGTAAATGGAGGCAAAAATTGATTATGAAAACGTGGAGCATCGACGGATTCTTTGACAGTCTTTGAAAAAAGGGGTTTTAAGGCTTTTTCCATTTCTTCATTTATTTTCCATTTTTTACCTGATTGAAAATGAGTGCTCTGATCACTGTTTGAGCGACGGCAGAAATTATTCTAAATAAAAATTTAATTCATTTTTATTCAATTTATTTTCTCTAATTTTGCCTCGAGCCCCCCGAGCCGCCGACAGCCATTTTCACCTAAAAATATTTACAAATATTGTAATTAAATAAAATGCCAATGTTTTTGGGTTACTTTTCCGTTGTTTTTGTTGTACACAATCATCGGACTCATTGAAGACATCGGACGTTTTTTGGGCACAATATAATTGGTTGGAGAAGGGGCAAATCCGAACAAATTGGTCATATTTGGAGTACTGAATAAAACAATCAAACAGAACACAGTAAAAATACATAAAAAAGATAAAATTGTCAATTAATTATTGTAAATTGATTCATATTGTTTGTTTACCTGAAGTCATCCATTTGATCGTTCCAAATAATCCCTAAACAATGAATATAACAAAAAGGTATCAAAATGTAATAATTTAAAATTTACCTAAAGTTGGCGAGACTCGCTTTGACCCGAGCCTAAATTAAATTCATTACGTTAAAAAAAAAGTTATAAAATAAAGTGAAATTAATAAATGCTTTTAAAAATAAAATAAAAATAATACATAAATTTTGTAAAACTTGAATACTTATTTCCTTTTTTTGGGACTTTGTCTTCATTTGATTTGGCCAACCGACTGAATGATTGCTTTAACATTAATTATTACACGTACAATTGGTTTATTGTGCTCGTTGCCGAAATGGCATTGCCTTCATGGTCCACCGAAACGACGTGAGAAGTGCCTATTATTGTACACAATAAATTTGGTTGCCTTTTATTAGGGGATTCCCCCGATCATTTCCATCCATCTTTTAATCTTACCATGATCCGGCACATGGCCAGTCAAATCCATTGAGTAATATTGCAGGGGCTGGGCCTTCTCCGGAATCTGTGATGCGATCCATTTGGAAAACGCGCTGAAAATTGCAAGAATTGTTAACAAAAGATATATATGTATTGGCACTGTTTGGTCATATTGCGGCTGATCAGCCGAGCATTCTTCACAAATGCCGAATCGCCTGTAAAATTGTGATAATAATTGTGTGGCATTTGAATTACAATAATTATGTAAATGGTGAAAAGCATTCAATTCTGATCTGACCGAGTTTTGTCCGTTGAGCATAAGCAAATTTCTGAGCTTCAACGAGGCGATGGTAAATTAAAGGGTCGTCCAAATTCACTTTTTCGTCCCGATAGAAATCTTTCAAATGAACGGTGCCTTTCGTTTTATGAGCGAATTTGTCGCGGTTTCACTTACGTGCCATCACTCCGATGATTGCCTGCGTAATGGCAAACGACGACGGGGCCGGCGGGCCGCACATTACCAATTCGTCGGACAGCGCTTCACTCTCCAGCGGAGTTTCGTGGACCACGGACCTTTTCAGAGGCACCAATTGCATTTAGGTAGGGTTGGTCGGGACCGGCCGGGACTGTGAAGTGGTCCCGGTTTTTCTACCGGGAATCCAGCAAATAAGTCCCGGTTTTCCAGGTTTTGGATCGGGACCAAAGTGGTCCCGTCCCCGGTTTTTGTGAAATATTCTGGTCCCGACCAGTCCTACTTTTAGCTAAAGCCAAATATATGCTTAAGCAGAATTTAGTGATAGAAAGTATCTCAAAAAGCAATGCCCAATTAAGATGGGATGGCAAAAACAGGCCGTTTTTTGCATTTTTCGTTTTTAAGCCATAACTTTTTACTTTTTTCATCTTTTCCAATCAATTAGCTTTTGCTTGAGATAACTCAGCTATTCAAAAATGCTTTATTTTGTTTCTTTTTATTCGCCTAAATCTGTTAAGTCTTAAAAAGTTATACTTCTTCCGACACCCGGACCCGTGGCCCTCCCCTCCCCCCTTTCCCACTCACTCATATTGTTCCAAATCCTCCACGCTTACATAGCCTCCATTCTCTTTGATTTCTGCCGAAATTGTCTGCGCGATGCCACCTTATCAATTTTAATAATTGATCAATTACATTGATGGCGTCTTTCTTTTATTACCCTTATAGAACAGCTCAATTGGATTCTGTGCCACGGCTAATTCGTCCAACTGAATTGGAAGGAACAAAATCATTCATGCATGCACTCTGTGTAAGCAATTGTTTGAAGTTAACAATTTGTGATAATTTTAATTATGAAAAATTTATATTATATATATATTTAAATTAATGCGTTGTCTACAATAAGTTCCATTCCAAAATCATACAAGTTCAGCGAGCCGTTCCCTCATCATAATGTCGCCCTCCTCGTAAACTCTTCCGGTTTTTTTGTCCACAAAAATGCGCCTAATAAAATTCTATTAGGTAAAACGCAAAATATTTATTTACAATATGAAAATTATTATGTTTAAAAAATATGACTTCAAATTTGCGTCCTCTTCAATGTCATCCTCCTTTTGTTGGAGAACCATTGCCAAATTTGATGAGACCTAAAAAACAATGAATTGAATGGAAATTAAAGGTAAAATTGAACGGGGAATCCGAAGCGCGCCAATTTAATTGCCGGTTCGAACAGCCTTTTCCATGTGATGCGACCACTGCCGAATTTTGTGAAAGCAGTCCAAAAGCCGTGCAGCTCACCGGGCACTGCGATGGACCTAAAATGGCAACAATTGAAAATTGTCCGAATTTAAGCGGACTTTCCTTCTACCCACCTGTATCCGATGACCGAATCGCGCGGTGTTCCCACAAACATTGTCGAATTTGTGCCCATTGGCGCTGTTTCGCGCGCGTCGATTGTTGTGCACCGCTGAAGGGTTTGTGTACATATGCACACGTCAAGGTGGATTATGATGCTTTAAGCTGAATTGCCTGAGTGCTTGTGTTGTACAAAGTCATAATGAAGCCGCCGCCGAGGCCCGAAGACTGCGGGTTGACGACGCCAATGCACAGCAAACTCGCTGAAAGGAAGGCAAATGCCAATGCCAACAATGTCAACCAACCGATCATCGAATCGGCCGCATTTCCGCCCTCCAGCAAAACGTCCCTAAATTTGGTTACAAATTTATACAAGCTTAGGCAGAAAGAACCCTTCTCCGACCTTCCGATTTCGCTACAAAGGCCTGAAATATTGTACTTGGAATAAATTTGGGAAATTGTTCAAAGCCCGCCATTACCATGGTCCGTTGCCACTGCGGCTCTCCGATATTGTGCGTGCATACTGCCCGTTGGGCTTGGCCATTTCAAATGGACGTGGGAATGTGCCCGTGGGGTATGTGTGTGATTATTGCTGCTGCTTTCATTGTTGGCACTATCATCCGCGGCTTCCTCCACCGCCATTGGATCGCTTGATGAAGCATCCTAAGCATAATATTTTTATTTTTTCTAATTTTGTTTGTTTAATTCATTTTGTGCCCTAAATTTGCCTCTTCCATTTCCACTGGTGGCATTTTCAGCTTCGTGTCATTTGATGGGCTGCTGGTGTTCATCAATTTCTTGTGCGCCCCGAGCTCGTTGCTGACGTTCGTTTTGTGCCGCTTTTGCTCGTCCAAATTCAGTCCCAATTTGACGGCCAAAACCACCGTGGCGATCAAAAACAAAACACACAAAACGGCGGCGACAATAGCGACCCATTTGAATAAGCTAAACGAGAAGAAAGCGAAAGTCACAAATATTAATATAACTAATAAGCAAAAACAAATTTAAATTAATTTTTAGTTTCTAAATTCTTAAAATGCCTTTTGCTTTTCTCCCGCTTTTCCATCTGAAAAGTGCTCGGCGAACCGCCATTCTCCCGAGAGACAAATTCGCCGCCGCCGCCGCCGCCGTCGGTGACTCGGACCATTTGGAATTGCTAAACCTGATCAGATTATTTCATTATTAATTGACCAAAGAAATACAAATAATAACGGAAAAATAAATGACTCTTTGTTTTAAATTCAACATTTGAATTCCAATGGATAATTAATTATTAGATGAAAATTCAAATTTGATAATAAAAGTGAAAAGTCATTTTAGGAAATTATAGGGGAGGGGGGGGGGGGGGGGGGGCGGGGGTTTGGGAAAAAATTTAATTTTTTGGCACTTTTCAATTTTGCACGTAAATTTCTGCAAGTTAGCGTAAAATAAATGTCTGATTCGTGTTCAGCACTTAAAATTACCCAAGAAAAAAATTTCAAAAAATTTTTTTCAGGGGGGGCGACAAAAAGGATAAGTACCGTATTAAAAACAGAGATAAATGAAATAAAAAATGGAAAATAAAAATGGAAAATAAATCTTAGCTTCTTTTGCTTTGTTTCAATTTTTGAGTGTCTTTTTTCCTATTCACTGCACAATAACGGAAATGTTTTTGGAGGGGAGAACAATGGAGCCAAAGATTGACTTGAATTTTTAATGAAAATTCGAAAGAAATTTTACATTTTAAAGTACATTTGTGAGCGATTTTTGTGGACAAATTGGGCATAGAATAAAACAAAATAAAAATGAGTCGATTTTAGCATTTGATCGTTGTATTTTGTTTCGACGACAAATATTCAATAAACTGAATGGTAGTGCCTGAGCATTTTAACAGCAAAAATGGTTGAAAGTGCGGTAAGGAAATGTTTAATTCATATTTTAAATATTTAAACATAACCCCCTCCCCCCCTCCCCGCCCCCTACCCCCCGCCCCCCTCCCCCTAATGGCCTCTCCGTCCCCCCGCCCCCCTCTCTGCCCAATTTCCGATCATTTGCTCCGCTTCCGCTGACGGTACAAAAACTGTTGCGCCCATTTCACCAGCGCCGACCTTGGACAAACTTTTCATTCCGTTGTAGCAATTTTTAACACTTTCCAATCATGCATTCCTCCCTCATCTTTTCCCATTCCCTCCCTCATCTTTGCTTCTTAAACCTCCCATTCCCTCCCTCATCTTTTCCCATTCCCTCCCTCATCTTTGCTTCTTAAACCTCCCATTCCCTCCCTCATCTTTGCTTCTTAAACCTCCCATTCCCTCCCTCATCTTTGCTTC
>JAKKIK010002019.1:0-13012 GCA_024500135.1 Heterodera carotae
TTTGCTTAAAACAAATTAAATTTCGACAATACAAGTTTGTTCGAGTTCGAATTCGGGTTTCGAAACTTTTTTGCTGAGTAGACGAATAAGTAGACCAATCGTGGGTTTTTAGCTGAGTAGACCAATCGTGGGTTTTTAGCTGAGTAGACGAATCGTGTGTTTTTGGCTGAGTAGACGAATCGTGTAGTAGACCAATCGTGGAGTAGACCAATCGTGTAGTAGACGAATCGTGGGGAGGCGGAAAATTAATAAGAAAACAAGTCGCCAAGGAAACACAGTTACCAACAAGAAAAAGTGATCAGGTTAATACTAATCTGATCAACAAATTGTGCGCAACAATTCTGTCCACCAACCAAATGAACTGTTCGGTACTGCAGCTGATCAATGAAAGTTACCACGGAAAACAAAAGTTGGTTTACACAACCACACAATCAACTCTTTGTCAACAATACATCACATCACCTTTCAAGTTAAACACAGCATTATTCAAATTGGAAGTCAACCACGCCGAGGAAGTGGTGGTTATTGAAGAGGGACGTCGGCCACCAACTCAACCAATCATTGGCTACGAGTCGGGTGCCGCAAACGTACCACTCCATGGTGGTAGGGCAAGCGCCACATATCCTCTTCGGATTCCATTCATATTATGTGTCGGAAGCAAAATGTGTCAATAAGAATGAATGATTGTAAGAGCATTAATGTGGAGAGAACTGACGCTGCTTTTATAACCCCAAAATTAGTGCATGCGTAAAAAAGTCTGTAAATGATTGCTATATAAAAGAGACAAAATGTCCCATAATCCATTCGTCCATAATTCTTTCGTCCATTCCAAACTCAATACAATATTCCTTCTTCCATTTCACGCGCACACATATACTTCAATCAGCACATAAATCGCTGTTAGTTTTTTCATCTTTTTTTTTTGATATTCAAATTTATTTTCTTTTTTCATTTTAGAAATGGCCAATGCTGAAACTGCCGCGAGGGCGCGCCGCGGGAAGGCCGAACGCCGTGCAGCCATTCGGAGGAGGGCGGCAACAGCGCGCGCGGCATACGTAAGTTAAACGCTGACGACTGATCATTTGATCAATAATTCAAGCATTTTTCTGTCCCCCATTTCAGACGTTAAAGGCAAGCCAGGGGGAGCGTTGTATGATCTGCATGACCAACGTGGGCCCAATCACGCGGACGACGTTGGGATGCCGCCATCCGTTCCATCGCCGCTGTCTGAGACGCTTGCTGCGCTTCCAACACAACTGTCCGGTGTGCCGCCACGTTTTCGACATTACGATGTTTGGCGACGATCGATGACGGAATATGTGAGTTTCGCGGACAACCATTGACAATGTTACCCAAAATATCATTTTTTCATTGTTTTCAGGCTGAACGTATGCGCAGAATCAAACAACGGACAACAACAACTGCTGATGTGTGCCGGATGGGAATAAGTTGCTGATGGGAGATGCTTTTAGCCGACTTTATGATCTGTATATATACCGCATTTTGTTTCTTTCAGTGATTTATGATCTGTATAACTCAATACCAATGTCTATCATCATGCAGTGTGATCTGAATACATCCATATTAACGTCTATCATCATGATTTGTGATCTGTATATCTCCATATTAATAATATGAATACAAATAAAATCCCAAGATATGGAAAAATATAGAGTTGAAAAACGGTCCTAGAAGTTTAAAGCCAAGCGAAAAATATGTATGTTTTATGGTGATTTTAGGCCGTTGATAGTTCAGAAAAAATATTGATTTCCATATGATTGGACTCCCCATTCATAACTAGTTCACTAAATTCCCTAAACTTCTGTACAAATGTCCTTTGGTTCTAATGGCCCAAAAGAAGGTAAAATTGCTGCTGAACTCTTCGCAGATGAAGACTTTTAAGAATTATGTAGAAGCTAGGCTCAATTTTTTCGATCAGAAAGTAGCGTGGCCGTCAGCATGTATGGGCAACGCCATCAAACATTTTAAGCAGACATTTCCTGGTTGGATGATGGCAAACGGGAAAGTAATTTTTGAATGCCTCAAAAACATCATTTTAAGCATTATAAAAAAATTCGTAGCATGGAAATTTAATTGCCATGTACCAGATCAAGATCCAATTTTTAAAATCGGTATAGCTTAGAAATTAGTGAATTCCGACCAATCATCATAAAGTGATTTTCCGATCAAATTTATATTTTTATGATCAGCTGAAATAATTGTGCTGCAAGCATTCGGCCGCCGTCGGTCGCTCATGGGGATTAAAGTGCAAAATTGTCTTAAGCAATTCAACGCCGGAGGCAGGCACTTTTGGCAGTTGCTTGGCCAACAGTGGTGGTGAATTTTGCGTGTAAAAAGAATGAGGCACAATCGAATCGGCAGGCCAAACAGAAACAGACGGAGTGCCGAGTTTCCTAAAGAAAATTGTCATTAAGAAAATTAGCGAACAGGTAACAGGTTCAAAACGTGTACACCTCACTTCCCCCTGTATCGTTTTTCTCCCGTGTTAGACCACCAGTTAAAAGCCGAAACGGTCTAAATGAATACCAAACACAGCAGGTAGAGTTGTAAGTACGTCGAAGAAACGAAAGAAATGTCAGAATGTCGAAAAATTCAAAACTCTTTCATCTAGACCAATTCGACTAATTCGAAGCTCTCAATATAGCGATTGAGATATGGTCTAACAAATCCCAAAATGAGGGGGGGGGGAGGGCGATTCAGGGAGCACAGTGTGCCTTGTGGTTTGTCCAATAAACATTAAATAAATGGCGAGCGCCTTTCTCGACTACAATTGAGGCATCTCTTTTAGAAAAAAGATGATAAGCATAAGCTTAGCGATTGGCCCAACTAAAAAAAAGCAAAAAAAAAAAAGAGCCCAATTTGGCCTTTTTTAATTCTGGTTTTTTCTGTAATTATTTTAAGTTTTGTCCAATCAAATTAGAGCTTTGTAGTATTCTCGACATCGGGTCGGTCAATGCTCAGATCAAGATATATATTTGCAGCTATCGGCTAGCCGGATTTGATTCTCTTCGAACTCGGCATTGCCAAACAAGGGTTTAAACCGCCCGAACATACAAACTAAGTTTTGGTTCTAAACCGTGATTCGAACAAAAAATTGGGGTTTTAATGGTGATCTGAGTTAAAAATGTCTACAAACATTTCTGTCGTATTTTATTTGTTTTTAACGTGCTCGCATGAACATTTTAACCCGAAACTTTGCAGACTTGTTCGAATCACGATTTAGAACACCTCCCAAAAACTTATTCTGTATTCAATTCGAGTTCGGCTAGCTGAATTCGAATTCGGCTACAACGTATAGATAGATAGAACAGAGAGAGAGAACAATGAGAGGCAGAGAAAAAAAAACAAAGTCCGCACTCGAAAATGACACGCAGTTGGTGCGCTTCTGTATCGCCCTTGAAGAATGCTTCGCGCACGTACAGCTCAGCCAAAATGCAGCCGGCTGACCAAAGATCAACAGCGGTGCCGTATTTGCACTGGAGCAACAGCTCGGGACTGCGGTACCAAAGTGTGACCACTTCAGTGGTGAACGTGGCGTGCAGGCCGTAGTTGCGAGACAGTCCAAAATCGGCTATCTGAAAATAGAGTTAAAAAACTCCGAACTGCTAAAAAAATGGCGAAAAAGACACAAATGATTTTTTACATCAGATTATAGCTGTTTAAATTTGTTTAATTATGAATATTAATATATTAAATGCCCACCCGCAATGTGTGGTCTTTGTTCACCAAAATGTTTTGTGGCTTAATTTATATTGTGAAAGGCAAGACCATAAACATGCAATAAAGGCCAAAACCTTAAGGTCGCGATGTATGACACTGTTGGCGTGAAGAAAGTCCTAAAATAAAAATTCAAAACCCAACAACAATTAAAAAACAATAAATTTTTCTCACAATTCCTGACATTATTTGCCGCGCAAAATGTTTACACTGCGCGTTGCACATGTCGTGCGGAATTTTACGCAAAAAGTCGCTGAGGTCCCAATCGCACTTTTCGCAAACGATGTGCAGACTGATCGCGTCCTCCTTGCGACGAATGAATGCGTCGTGCAGCCTTTGGGTGAACAATTAAACACATTGTGTGGGACAATATTTTCGGCATTATTTTCAGATGGCACATAATTAATTAATTCTCTGCAAAAACTTACCGAAGAATGTTTGGATGTTTCATTTGTTTAAGTGCAACTAATGAAGCGACCTGATTGAATGGGAAATGTGCTTCTCAATGAACAGTTCTACATGTTAGTATGGAATATTTTGTAGTTTTTGCAGCGCGTGCCCTTACAAATGGATTAACCACTTTGGTCAAACAATTCCACTTGCCAAAATGCATTTTCCTTCCCTGTTCAAAGTACCTCTCTGACGACACTTTGCGGAATTCCCTCCTCCGTCGCTTTCACAGGTATCTTTTTCATGGCGAACTTCAAAGAAAAACAAAGCATTCTTTCGCAAGTTGATTGAACTGCCTGCCACCTGTTCCCGGTCATTTTCCTTGTTGGTAACCAGCCACACTTCGCCGTAGGCACCTTGACCAAGCATGCGGACGGGGCGATAATCCTCGTCAATTGGCGGACGCATTTAAACGGGCAGTAAGCAAATTTGTGTAAATGGTTTATTTAATTCCAAAAATAAATATGTACGAATTTGGTTCGTATTATGTAGTACGTACAGTTGGTAATTCCGCACAGATTTGTCGAACAGCAGTAGATTTTGAAAAAAATGGACTATTTTTTGGGGACTAACTAAAACAATAAAGGATGAGGGAGGATGAGAAAAGTTTGGCGAGGAATTGAATAAAACTCTAAAGTAGGACAAAAAAACAACAAAGAAATCCCTGGTTTAATAGGCAATAAATGAGTCCAAAAACAATACATTGACAAATATATTTTATACATTTCGTAGCAGCAAATTCAATAAATGCTTATCAGCGCGTTGTCAGACGACACTAAAAAGAGAAATAAATGAGAGTAAGCCATTTTGCTTGCCATTTTTAATTAAAATAAATCATAAAATGTCCGATAAAGGCACTCGATCAGTGTTTGGCCCCCTTACTTTGCCACTCGCGCTTTGTTTTCCCAAATCGCTGACTTTGGCAAATTTTTGCGTTCGGTGCGCCGCTGTCAGAGTTTCATTCAAACAGTCGAGAAGACACTAAAAGGTACAAAAAAGTTTCAGTTATTACCCTTAATTGGTATTTTAGGTACACTATTGAAAATTAGAGAATTTCGATTGGCGAAATTCCAAGATTCAGTCAGTCTCACTGTTAACTGTTTAGATGTTTAAGTTCATACTCTGTCCTGGGGGCACAGTTCGAATCCAACTGAATGGGACAGAACGCGCGTGAAATAATCCATCAGGCGAAAGCGCAGTTTCATCATCATCTTCAAAATTGTATTTGTTTTTTTATCGACCATAAATCGCGACTTTAAATATTTTCATTCCAATATTTTCCAACCTGCAGATCGTTAAAAGTGCCACGGAAGCCAAACCATTGATCAAGTTCAAGCAGTTCCAAAGGCTCTTCTGGCTCCTTTTGGGCTAATGTGCGCAAATATTCGGGCATTTCTTCGGCCAATTCTGGGTCAAGACTGCTGAGTGCACTGAGTCATCATTAAAAATTACTTTTTTTTTTGAATGCTCTTTTCCAAGCAATAAAAAACCTCGAACTCGTTGAAGATGGCGTAGTTGCAAAAGCAGATTTAGCGGTCGGACAGGAATCGAACGAATCATTGTCACTGTCCTCATCGTTTGACACTTAAAAGTCGAAGAGCTATATTTGTCCAGTTCATGATATTATTACATTTGCCGATTCGGTATTAAAAGTAAGTTTTTTGAAAAAAGATTGGATAAGCTTGAAAAACGTAATCTTTAAGAATGCTTTAAACTACTTTGCTTCGGATGGGAGTACCCCCACCCCCCTGAGTACGTCCGTCGTATGAATTCGCACATGTCAAATGATTTTTGGGTTCATTTACTGCCAAAGAAAGAATTATTGGTTTAAATGTATTAATTACCGCCTTTTTCTTCGCTCTCTTTCCCCAGTTCTTGTTGAGCAATGTCTGTCGTCGTCTGCCGTTCTTCCCTCTCCAATTCGCTCTCACTGTTCACACGTTTTTCCCATTCTGTCTGCTCTTCCCACCCGTTGTCTACATTGTTCCACTGTCTTTTTCTCATCTTCTCGCATTGTTCTTGTTGATGTTTCGTTCTCTGCTCCTCTATCTGTTGTTGCTGTCTCTTTCCCTTTTCCAGATTCTCCTTGTGTTTTCGTCGTAACTCTCTATCAAAATTTCGCTGTTCCCTGCGATGCTTTCGCAGAATTTTGTCGCGAAATAATTTCCTTTGGAGGCTCAAAGAACCGTCCGCGTCAACTAAAATTAATTAGTAAATTCAAAATACATAAGTTCAGAATGTTTGTGTACCAAGCTCAAAATACTTGACACATTTGGAATCCATTCGGACAGGGCCCGCGAACAACAAAAGATGTAACGCTGGGACAGCAGTAACTGTTCTAACCATGTGTTGTTGATGAGCATCACCGACCAATTCCTTCAAGGAAAAAAGCCAATAAAAACAGTGCAGTTCGGGACTAGACACCGGGACCATTTCGGGACCGGGACTTTGTAAGCCTATCGTTGGGGGTGAATTTTTCGAAAAATTTTGAAGTAAATTTATTTTTTTGTCCTAAAAGTTCAGTCCAAAATCAGATATTCGCAATACATAGGAACAAAATTTACAATAAGGGAGAAGAGACAATATACCTGGTAGGAAAGGTATTGTATGTTTGGTTCAACTTTCTGACCAAACACTTCGTTGAGAACCCCAGACCGTTTGGTTGGGTTGGCAGTCTGTCGTCTCAGGCAAGAGCTGGGATGGAGGACACAATTTTTGGTGACCCTGAAAAAATCAAAGGAAAGCGTATTTTTAGAGTAAAACAAAGAAAAAAGTTATGAGCCAGTAATTTCGATGTCGTTTCGACCTGGGCCGTTTTTGAACCACTCAAAGTTGTAAAACTAAAATTCTCGGTGTCAAGCAAATCGGAAAATTTTAGTTTTTAAATTTAAGTGACCGGATCGGACTTTTGGGAAAATTTGCCAATCTTCCCGTCCCCCCCCCCCCCCCGAAATTTTTTTTTGGTTACGAGCCTGGTCAGGGGGTCGGTCTTTTATTTCGGCATTTTGTGAAAGAAGTCTCGGGAATGAAATAATATGGTAAAGAAATGTCCCGGGAAAGAACAATGAGGAAAAAATACCCTGCTCCGATTAATGAGACCTCGGGACTAAACCGCTCAAAACATAACCCACAAAACTCACAAAGTGCGAATTCGATTCAATTTGGAGCCCAATCGGACGAAGCCAATGTTTGGGTAAGTGCCGGCCACAATGCATCCCTGGACCATTGGCCAACTGGAAGCGAACAAGTTGAAACCATTCACATCGTCATCGGCATTCGCCATTTGGAAAGGCAAAAGACGAAGGCGACGTAGTTCAGTGAACAATTGGTGCCTAATTTGTAAGGGGGAAGGGAAACCTTGGAATGAAAATTTGATTGTTTGGGTTCAGAATTTCACTGCGTAGATTATATTAATAATTGATACCGAATTCCACAAATCATTCGCATGCCGGACTCGCTGAGCAGTCGGTCTCTGCACCAATTCTCCCTGTAAGCGGCATTGACCCTTTGGTAGGCATTGAACGTACGGATAAGCATCTGACAAAAGAATTATACAATTTACTGTGTGTTTAAAACAAAAAATTATAAGTAGGGCTGCTAAAAAGCGTACAAAAAATCAAAAAATGCGCAATTCAAAAAGTGCACCAAATATCAAAAGGCATAAAAAATTTTAAAACGAATTTTCAAGACTTTAAAAGGCATTTGCCTTTTTTTAGCAGCCCTAATTAATAAGGTTCAAAGCTTACCAAATGGTCACTATAATCCATCAGTGAAAATTGGTCCCTCGCTGTGATGCCCATTTGTTTTTGATCATCATTGATTGCTAGCACAACTAAAAGTAATTCTAAAATTTAATCAAATCAAAATTTCAAAAAATATGCCCAAAGGTAGTTTCTTTAAATAAAACACCTTTTGAGTTCCAAGAATTTTGGTTGATTAAAAAACTTCGGCTTTAGTAAGTCTTGAGAAATTTTTTTTGAAAATTTTTAATGCCTATTTTGGTGTTTGAATTTTTTGGTGCCTTTTTCGTCTTTTTTGCATCCCTATTCATTATCATTATGCTCCCATCCGAACAATACGCGGATTATCCGTACTGGTACTAACTTAGCATTGTCCATTATGTTTTTTCCTCCTTTATCTTACATGGGTCGCGGTGTGACAGTGCGGCAACCAAAGACAGCACAGGGCCAACGCAGCGTAAAGCTATTCCGAACAACAACAGACGCGCGAGTTGCGGTTCCAATGGTAGACAAGCGATGGTTCGACCCAATTCAGTCAGTTCCGCCTCCTGCGCACCCGCCAGCGACGACGGGCTCCATTCGCCTTGCCAATTGCAGTACGGATTATACAGCTGCACGCGCTGTCTCTGTACAGGGACAAAATCTAATGCAACGGAAGTGCATGTGATTGTACCAACCGGCGGGTAGCCGAGAGATTCAAAGCGAGAAACGCCTCGGAGCGGCCGGCGAAAACATCGGGCTAAAATTTTGTCGGGCGGAGGCTGTGGCGGCAGTGGAGCATCCGGAAAAGGGGTTTTGTAGAAGACACTAAGCTGCTAAAAATGAAAAAAACAATAAATATTAAAATAAATACTGAAAATGCCTCCAAAAACAGTAGACTGTTCTCGACAATTTCTTCGCTTGGAGGGTCTGGCGCCAACCGCAAAAACTGTTTCACAGTTAAATTTCCCGGCGCGTACATTTTGGCGTGAAGACAGACTTCCTAAAAAAATAAAAAGGGAACATAGTAAAATTCGTTTCTTAGAGGCAATTCTTATTTTAATAAAAATCACATGGATTGCACTTCGCATCATTTCGGGTGTTTGATTGTCGTCCATTTGATAGAAATCTTCCAGTGAATATAGCCGAAAACAGAAACCTAAAAGTTAAAATTTACAAATACAAAATGATGAGCAAATATTATGTGCCTTACCCGGTTGGCATCGACCTGCGCGACCTGAAATGTAAGTGGGTCAATGTCTAAAACTCAGAATTATTGTAAAATAGATACCTTTGCGTTGTTCTGCATTAGATTTCGCAATTGACTGACATTTGAGTTGGCTGACCCGCGTGTTATGGTCGTAGCCCTTCACTTTGGCCTTCCCGGAATCGATGACGAACACAATGTCATCCTGGAAAAAGGAAGAGAAAGACAGCGGTTAAATTAAATTCAAAATTTACAATAGTCAATGACGCCTCGGCAATGTTTGTACTAAGCACCTGAAATTGTGTTAATGAACAAAATAAGTATTCATTAGGCATAGGTAAAAAGAATTTTTGTGCCACACTGTACGAGTGCACCACTCTCCAAAGGTCCGGCGGTGCCGTTAGGCGACGCACGAAAATTTTAAATTTAGCGTCTTTCTTAAGTATTTAAAATCGGCGGTTCGTTGCCTTATCAGCTATCCAAAGCCCTATTCCCTCACCACTTTACGTTCCCAATCATCGTTCTGAACGCGGTCAAAAACGCTCTGCTGTCGTTCAGTGTTCATCATCGAATGGAGCATGTGAAGACGCACTCGACGCACAAAGCGTCCCTGACTTTGCATGGACTGGATGAGATCATTCACAGCCATAATGTCATCGTAGCCGGGCAAAAAAACCTGCAACCAAATTTGAAATTAAACTATTTATTTACATAAAGGATTCCAATTCTAAAATAACCAACCAATATTCCACCCTCAATTTGACAGTCAACCAAATAACAAATCAATTCAGCGATCAGCTCGCCATCTACCGAGTCTTGCCACTGGCGACCGCCGGCGTCCATGTATGCCTATAATGAATTTAATCAAACTTCAGTAATTTAATGGAAAACTTTGATCTCATTTTTTCCTTCACAGCATTCCCACCCCGGGGGAGTCCATACGTTGGTTAGAATTTACAGGATTTTAAAATATGACTCACTTCAACCAATGCCTTTCCCGAAACACATCTGTTTAGAACATCGCGCACACGATGTCCATAGGGAGGTAAAAAACGGACGGGACGGTCCCTCAACAGAGCATTCAATTTATGACAAATGTCCTGAATTTTTAATTTATTAACTTTTTAAGAATTTGGCAATAAAAAAAAATCACAGGCAGTGATGAAAATGAATGTTGCTTATTCCGTAAAGCGAATCCGTCCAACGACGCGGCTACATTTGATGCTGAGACAAAAGGGTCCGGCGGGATATTTTGCATTTGCGGCTGTGCAAAGGAAACATTGCCGGCGGAACCGAAAGGGTTAGACACCGCCCACGGCGCATTGAAAAAAGGGTCAGTATATTGGAGATTATGTGGTTGAGAAGCAGCAAATGGGTCGAAAAACGAAGGGGCCGGGAACGGCTGAGGAGGCAAATTCTGAAACTTTGGGCAATATTACATGACACATCATCACAATATGTCCATTTGTCACCATCGTTCGCTCATCGAACATTCCGCCGAAATGGGAATTGGGCATGTAACCGGTCATGGCTAACGTTTCGGCCAAATGATACACTTCCACGGAAAACAATTGAGCGGGAACTGAAAAAAACATAGTTCAGAATAAAATGATGCTGCCTATAAAGATACCATCAACATGTTTGATGGCTGCCTCACGAAAGTACCGCATAAACTTTGCCCGGTTGTCGCCCATTGTGGCCGACATCAGGACAACTTTCAAATCCTTGCGCTTTTGCAGAGCTTGACGCAGTGCGATTAGCAAATAGTCCGTGTTCGTCTCGCGTTCGTGGATTTCATCCTAAATTAATTGGGTCTCATTTTAAATTAATGTGCCAAATTTCGAAACAATTTTACAAGAATAACGTGGGTCGCCTCATTTGCCAATTCGTCGCCAGTGAGTTTGCGCAACAAAACGCCACTGGTGCAATAGGTCAGAAGCGTGTCAGCAGAGCAACTGGCAATGGAAGTGTTAAATAGAAATACTATAAGAGACTGGATATTAATTATTAGGAGATTTTGATTTGTCCAAATATAATTTGCAGAACCAAGTACTTTGACTCGAGTCGAATATGATAGCCGACAGTCGCACCCAACCGTTCACCACGCTCGGTGGCCACCCGTTTTGCGATAGCAATTGCCGCCAGCCGACGCGGCTGAGTGCAAAGAATGCGAATCGGACGGTGTTTCTGGGCGGCGTTTTCCAACAAAAACTGGGGAACCTTTAGGGGGAAATAGAAGAGTTATTGTACTAGCCAAAAACGACTTTTTAACCGCCGTTCCAAATCTATTTTGGCAAATGTCGGGCAACTTTTAACTGAAAATGCCCTCCTTCTCCATTTTGACCTGCGTGGTCTTTCCACATCCAGTCCCGCCGGTGATCAATGTGACCGTATTGGTTTCTACAGTGCGCAAGATATGTTCTCTGAGTGCCCATGTTGGTAATTGACGTCGGAAGGCGTCCAACCGTTCGGAGATATGCGGCAGTGGAGGAATATGACCAACTAACGGATGGGCGGTTATGGGCGGTGCCGAATGTTGCGGAGGCGAAGGAATGCGAAGGGAACTAATTTTTTAAATGGTGGCCAAAAATATGTACATATATGAAAATAAGATTCGATTCGTGGGATGCGACACATAAAACACATTTATGTGGGTCTTTTCAAAAAGTTCTAATTTCGGAAAATTTGCCAGCAAATTACCCGTGCAAATGTTGTTGCCATTGATCATCCTCAAACTGTTTGTCGATGTTGGCGTCGAGCAGTTGCTTCAACTGCATTTGGTTGTAGCGTCTGCTGATGAAAGTTCGTCCCCCGGCGCTACGTTTGGCTGTGTTTCCCCGTGAGCAGCAGCTTCCGATTGAATTGTTGGTCGATTTTGGACGGTCACTGCTACAACTACCCAACGTGGAATTAGCAGCGGATTCATCTTCAGTACTGACGGTTGAGGACGACTTTGATGGGCGAGAGCTTTTGATTGCTTCCGGGCCTGTTGAAAGAAGGAACATAAATGTTCAAGGGGGGAGGGTGGTCAGCGCCTGGGCCGTATGAAGTACGATTGCAAAAAACTCAACCTCAAATGTGCCTTTTTTTGCTGTCACAACATTAAAACTTCCTAGGAAGGGGTTCCACGGTACCGATAGGCGCCGCCGAGAAAATTTTTGAAATAAATTGGTTTTTAAGGGGAAACGAGGCCAAAAATAAGCAAATCTTTTGGGAGATTTAGTGGCTTCCTTACAAAGGAGGGGCCACCAATTACCAAAAAAGGTTTCCCACATAATTTTACACTTATTTCTTAGACATTTTTTTCTATTGACTGTTTCTATTTCATTTTCACAAGGAAATAAAGCCAAAAATGAGAAGATTTTCTCCGCATCGTAAAGGAATTGATCCAGTGGCGCAGATAGGCACGGCTGGGAAATTTTTCGGCACCGCCAAATCTCCACCTTTTTACCAGTGAATTTCTTAATTCAG
Source organism: Heterodera carotae (assembly GCA_024500135.1). Taxonomy (NCBI): domain Eukaryota; kingdom Metazoa; phylum Nematoda; class Chromadorea; order Rhabditida; family Heteroderidae; genus Heterodera; species Heterodera carotae. The sequence goes on from JAKKIK010002019.1 coordinate 12,586, forward strand.
GAAAATTTCGCTGCGCTGCGACCTCTTCTATAAAGCATGCTGACAATTTTTTGAGAATAGATTTTTTAATTGGGAAACCAACTTAATTAGGAAAATATCGGTTATAGGTCCCAGACTCCAAATCACCTAAAACCACTTTTATAGGTTTTCTTAGGCGCTAAAAACGATAGAGCAATCAAAAATTTTTTGTCGCTCGACCTTTAAACCGGTTTTTGAACCGGTTTAAAGTCGAGAAAAATTAGTAAGAACTGACCCAAAACTAGCCCAATTACATGCAATTCATGGCAAATTTGATATCAATCGACAGCTCTCGACGAGACAAATCGATCTACATCAGATTCAACTCGATCCGAAGCCATCTGAACACTGGCCAACTGAGTCCCAGTGAAAAATGGACATTTCAGTACCAAGGATCAAAACAGCAGAA
>JAKKIK010002020.1:0-13008 GCA_024500135.1 Heterodera carotae
AATATTTAAATTGTTTTTATATTTCCTGTGTTAACTTTAGTTTTTTAAATTATTTTTGAAATTTCATATATCGATGATATTTTTATAAGCAAAAAAGTGCTACTTATATTTATTGGCAAATTTAAAAATCAAAAAATATCATAGTGTTTGCTGGCTAAAGATTAACTTTCAATTTGTTTTAAATAATACTATTTCATTGATTATGGGCAGCCAAAAAGTTTTTTTTATTTTTGAAAATATTGTTGACTAATAACATTGTGTTTTCTCACGCGGAACCGTTCCGCCACCACCGTCTTGCATCACAATCAGTACTCAAAAGATAATGTAGTTTCGTTGTTCCAGATGGTTCAATTTATTCAATATAATTTATTAACACTTCTTGTCTGTAGTACAATTAGGTTACCTGACCTTTAGAATATTGTTTTGGAACAGAAAATGCCTCTCAATTAATAAATTAAAGGATGTTCATCTTATTCATCTCTCCAAATCCCCTCAAATATTTGTATTTAAATCAAAAAAAATTATACAAGATCAAACAATTAGGCCAGTGTTACTTAATCTTTTTAATAATTCAAACACTTTTCCGAATTCCCAAATAAAAAATTTTCAAAAATTCATTCAAGACTAAATCTCCAGGGGTGCATGTTGGTTCCGTTTGGATTGGGTTAGAAAAAAACGGAACTGGAACCTTCAGGAATTTTATAACTTGGAACCGGACTAGCTTGCGTCGAAACCGGAAATTACGACTTCGTTCCGATTCCGGTTTCGACAATTCTTGAGTTTCACAATTGCATTTTCTTCTTAAATTTATTTTGCTAATTTATCACTTTTCATTTTTGTCTAATTTTGGTAGTATTTTTTTTTGCTTTATCATTTCTATTTTCTTCCTTCGGCTTAAATGTCCTCTTCGTGATTATGTACGGTTGTTTCCAGTTGCCATTTTATATTTTAACAATTATACTAGTTAAAATGATTCTATTTTCATATTTTATTTTGTTGGATAAACTTTCATTTTCATTTCGTACTATTTTTTGTATTTTAGTCTGCTGAATTGGCCGTTTAAAATTCAGTTAGTGACTTAATTGGTGTTTTAGTTATATTTTATAGCAAAATACAAATTGGTTTGCTTTTTTGCGACCATCTAAACATAATTTTTGACAACAATTATTTAATAAAATAAATTTTTATTGAAGAATAATGATTATATAATTTGTTTGCCAATATTTATAGTGGTTATTTTCTTCTCTATTTCTAACTTGAGCATTTCCCAGTCAGTCGGGTCAGGAACCACCAGAAGGAGAAGTGTGACCGCTTGATAAAATTACAAATTGGGAATGATTTCCTTTGTTTCTTATAATATAAATATTAGGTAATGTTTCGTTGTAAAAGAGTAAAATAAAAATAATATTTGTTAAGAGTTTTTTGTTATTTTTGTGCAAAAAACCAGTTTAAGGTGATCTGCTTTTTTTTTCTCACTTGGTATTGGCTTTCACCGAAGTTATTTTTTTTTAATATTTAACTGTTTAAAGAAAAAATATATTTTTAAAACGCTATTTATTGGCCTTTATTTGTTAAATTAAATTTGCGGATTAATTGATTTATTGGTTTTTTAATTTTTAATTCTTCATATTTTTTGTTCCGCTAAGTTCAATGCAATAGCTCCGTAAACTTTCCGCATATTTCTTTCAGAAAATCTTCTAATAAATAATCTATTCCGCAACATTTATTTTTTCTTCTTTCGCGAATCTATCCTCATTTAATACTTGATTTTTCCAAGGCCCGTAATTGTATTTGTAGATAATTTGTTTTTATAAGGTCTAATAATATCTCAAATTTATTATTTTTCTTATATATTACTATTGCTTTTTGATTTTATTTAATTCTATTTATTTGAACTTCTTTTGATTGCTGCGCGAGCTATCATTACTCTCATGCAACTTCTTAAATTTTATTATTTGATTGATTTTCAATCGTATTTTTAATTTCTGCACAAATAATTTCATTTTTTTATTTAGTCAAATAATATCTAAATTAAGCTTTCAAAGGCTTAACCAGCATCTTATCTTGTCTAAGCAAGCAAACATGCCACATCGCAGTTGAAATAAGATTGGCGATTTACGGCTGTTGCACGACTTCTGTTAACATCCATATTTGAGCTTATAATGAGCATATGGAGCACATCGTAGTCATCTTTGCAACAAAATTTTCACTTTTTTTAATTCACAAACTATATATTTTTATTTTTGTTTTTCTTTCCAAACTAAATTTTTTAACCAATTTTTCTTTATTTTTTTGATTATAATTTTTTTATGTCATTCCTCTTGGTAAAGCAGCATATGGTTGTCCATGGGAAAAAGGCTCTTTGTTTGCCCAAATCAATATAAAAGAGATATGAAAATTCAGACATCGTAAAACAAGAAATCAAGGAAATAAGGTGATAAAAGACAGGTTAATTTAATTTCGAATATTTTAAACCTAAAGGATTTTATTTAAGTGTTTTTTATTCAGATGAAAAAAATATTCTTTTAATCTAATTAGGGTTTTTACTAAGTATTAATTGAAAATAAAAACGCAGTAATAGGATCTTTCAGTAATGCTTTAATTTTTAATTTTAGTAGTATTATTACAAATAAACAAAAAACTATATTTGAATTCTTGATTTGTTTAGTTTAATGTAATAAATGTTTCTTTCAAATTAGCAATATTTTATAATTTTTTTTTTTGGATTTTTTGATTGGAAATTTTTTTCACCATATTTAAAGTTTAATTGTTGATTTAGGCGAAACTTATATTGTTGGTATGACCTGAAAAAAACGATTTTATTCCCTAGGTAACACTCACTGATTTTTTTTTGGTTCCATTATATTGTATAGGTAATTATTTAATCGTCATTTTGCTACATTTTATATATAATGAGCTGTTTAGCTGTCTTAGTTGAGTTTTTCTTTGAATCTGTTAAGAAAAGAAAGTTTTCATATTGTACATACAATGTTCATCAGTGATATCATATATTTTTACAAATTGTTGAGGTTTTTTTAGGCCGATTTTTGATTGAAAAAACTACGCGCTTTTTTCACAGATTTTTCCCTCAACAGATAGATCAACGTAGTATACTTCACTCGTGCTCTTTATAAATAGTTGTGTTCTAGCTTATTTTTACGCAAAGAAATATCTTAATATAATTACAATTGTTTTTTGTCTTGCCAATTTGACGTGCTTTTTCTATAATTATAAATTGCATTTGAATAATAAAGTTCCCCTTCTCCCATTTTTTTTCGAGTCCCAAAAAATTTCTTATTTTATTTACAAATTAGAAGTACATAGAGTCAAGGTATTTTGAATTGTTGCTGCATTCTCAAATTATTTTTATAATTTATATTTAAATATATTTCGGCCTGAACGGCAATGAAAAATGTCGCCTGATCGGCGATTTATTATTTCATTTCTACCGTTAATTTAAGATTGCTTTATTTGAATATTTTCATTCGCACATTTTACGATATTGTCGTGACATGCGTTTTTCTGTGGCCTGTAGAAACCAACTTTATTAAAATGCTTTCCTTAAGCTATTATAACAACATTAATTTTTTATTTAATTGGTATTTTGTTTGTTTTAACTTTTTTCATAGACAATTCTTTGTAAAACAACCAAATTATTATTTTCACAATTTTATCATTAAATTCAAAGGCATGACCCAAGGGTTTTTTTGATTATATTTTTTTGGCTTCTTTAATTTGATAATTTTTTTTTTTGTCTTTTTGATTTTTAATTTATTATGTTCAGCCTCAGTTTCTATTTCTTCACAGGCACCGCCCAAAGTAAAGGGTCCTGCAATTTTAAAACCATTATCAATAGAATGTAAAATGAGGAGGGGCTCAACAGAGGTCAACACAAAATAAAACTGTACGTCTTTTGATTTGGAATTATTTTTTGTTTTGATGTTAATATTATATAGCCTTTTTTTATTTACTTAATCTTTATGATATTTTGGCTTTATATTAAGGATTGTATGATTTTTTCGTTTTTTAAGAGTACTTGCACTTTTTTTTTTCTTTGCTTGAGATTTATTTGTTCAAAAAATAATACATTAAAACAAAACATAATTGGAGACAAAAAATACGATGCATTAGTTTAATTTTTATGCGCTGCCATTCGTAAATAGTAAAATAAATTCAACTTCAGACTACGTTCAAAAAAGAAGAACATTTTGACTCATTAACTCAATTTAGAACTTTTTGCCGATACGCCGTGGAGCTCTGAGGACGAGATGGAAGAAGATGATTGCTGGAGTGCGATAGAGGAACTTTAATCGTTTATAGAATAAGATTTCATGTCCTAATTTTTTTAAATAAAACCAAGCAAAAATTTAAATCGACAAATACCAATATTAATTGTTTGACAGCAAATTTATTTTTAAACAAAACAACAGAAAAGTAAATAAACTTAAAAATTTAAGGACCCTGACATCAAAGAATTACACATTCGATGCCCACGAATATCAACACTTCCTAAACTTAGTCTTTTTTATTTTACAAAATTGGTCAGTCCTATTTTTATAAGTTATGGCCAAACCTTGATAATAAAAACAAAAGCATTAAATAAGTGATAATACCATTAGGTTAAAAGTCAATGAAGGGATGAATGACGATATGACAATCGTGACCAGTCTTTTATATCAAACTATTTCAATAAATTAATACGCAATTAAAAATGACTTTAAAAAGCACACTTGCCCATTAAAATTAAAAATAGAAAAATAAAGTAGATAAGGTTAGTAGCAGTGGAAATAAGTTATTAAATAACCGTTTAATTTAAAATAATAATCATCCTTTTTAAATAGTAGAAAATAAACTCCATAATAGTAATGCATGTGAGTTAAAAAATAAAGAGTTAAAAATAACGCTGTTAATAAAAAAGTGGCTGGACTAAATATAATATTAATAATTAAGTACTTTTCTGTTACAGATTGTGCGTTTAAAGTAGTCAAAACTAATTACAAAAAAAATTTTGCAAGAACATCGGTTGGTTTTGATATCTTCAATAATCAGTTATTAAAGACGGACACTGGCAAGGGTTTTAAAATATAAAAAAACTTATACATATAATAAGAGAGACTAAAACACTGTGATTCGAATAATGATTTTCATAGAAAGACACAAATAAAAGTTTCATATTTTACTTAGAACTAACGAAGTCAGGGACGAGATCCAAGTTTTGAAAGCCTGAGTGTTTCCATCGCTGATAGTTAATGTTTGGTTATTGGTTGTCAATTAATAAATATATTTGCTATGATACTATGCAATATTAAATAAAAAGTAAATAAACTTTCAAGCAAAAATGGTATTATTTAAAATCGAATACTAATTTTGAAAAAAAAATTTTATATTATGTAAAAAGTGCGATATTATACTAAATGAAAAGAATTAAAATTCGTAATCAAAAAGACAGAATACTACCAAAAACCAAGCAAACATCTAAATGATAGTTAATTGCCTCATGCATTTACCAACCAAACTCACTATTAAATTTTCGTCCAGCAGCTGTTATAATGAATCAGAAAAAAAACAACATAAATTAAGATTATGTAAACTACATACCAGAATTTTTAGAAATATAAGAATCTTTAATAGGCAAATTATTCAAGGTTTAAACTTAAAAGGCGATAATGGCGTAATAATTATTTGAGTTTTTTACGCCTTAAATGCTTAAATGTTTTCTTCAAATTTAACACGTGGTTGGTTGTGTTAGGAAGCTAAATGAACGAACATTCAGTCTAGATTATATTCTACTGAAAAATGCAAAAAAGTTCAATGCCATATTAAAAGTAGCTAGCCAGAATTATTACATATTTTAAGAATAAAATTAATTCAAGAAAAGTTTCAAATCATTTTTATATTATATATTTAACTTCTAGCGAAAGCAACTGCAACTGTGCACGAACAAACTGCGAATCTGAACAATGGTGTAGAGATAGCAATTCAATGACAACATTCTTATGAATGTAATAGATGTCCAGCTGAATTAATTACATATAACCTTGGCTTCATTATATATTAAGCTTAAATACAGTTAACATAATAAAAGTAGACGAATTATAAAGAATGGGTTTTTTAATTAAAAGATGTTTTGTTAGAAAAAATTTTTATTTGGAATATGAGCCATTGGTATCATTTTATTAATTTTCAAATATATTGCATTAAAAATTGTGTGGACCTAAAATTTAAAATAAAAAATAATTGGATATATCTTTATGAAATAACAAACAAATCGTTTAATTTTTACGTCCAAGTGCAGCAATTCGAGCCATATTTATTTTCAGGGAACATCTGTTCTTGTTTCAGCACTTAGCATGTTTTTGTTAGATATGGAGGCGAAAAAAAATTATTAACGCATTTCGGCCCTTGCCAACCTATTCATTTTTATACATTAAAATATCTAGAAACAATGATTCTTCAAATCTGATTAATGCATTTTGAGTTGAATTATATTTGTGCACGATGCTAAGACAGAAGTGCACGCTCTCGTGTCGTGCGTGACACCAAATGTCGCGACTGCCAACTCATTTCGTTTGGCTTTGTTCACATTAGACACAGCAAGACAACCGCTCCAATATTTTATCACCAAACACCTCAAACTTGGGTAATTAAACCTCTTATTAGACAACAAGGAAACACAACCAAATACAATTACAACAATTATCCCATTACCCCCAAGGGAAGGAATTGCCGCCCCATAATGGGAAACAATAAATGCTTGTTGACATGATAATTTTATAAAAAACTAATCCGTTATTTACCAAAAAAAAGCTTTGGCGTATATAAATTATTTGTTGCAAAGGGTGTTATTTTTTGAATTAATATCGTTTTATGTATTTTTAAATGGATTTTTTTTTAATACATGGATTTAATTTTTATATTTTTTGGTTCCCTTTTTGTAGCACGTCTAAGTTAATTCAGACTTAATAAGGAATGCGATTGCACATGATTTAAACCCCCTCAATGAATCGAAAAAAGCCCAATTTATTTAGTTTTTTCATTAATTAAATTTAATCAATAAATTTTTAACTCTTCTTTTTTTTTAATATTTATATATTAATTTAGACAATTTTTACACCAGAGCTTATATTATCATTTTCATTATTTAAGAATAATTTCTACATTTTTCCTGATGTAATGTTTATTGCTGACATCGAAAATCTGTAAATGAATAAACAAAAAATTATGTTATTGGTAGTATAGCCAATTTATTAGAATATTTTGTTGAAATTAGACCATTTATTTTTGAGTTTAATTTTTTCCACCAAACGAAGTCATGCAAATTCTTCATCAAATGTCATTAATCAAGATTAAAAATAATTTTGAACTTCATTGTTGCCAATAATTTGAGCAATAAAAAAATCGTACCAGCTTGTTTGTATTCTCGCTCTTTCAATGAAAATTTGTCTCCATCCAATCATAGGTAATCGGACTACATTCTTAATAATTTATTGCAAAAAAACTTAGATTTTAGAAAACAAAAATAGTTTAATCCTTTACACTAAGATTGTTTATTATTTTTTTAATTGTATTTTTGTTCAGTTACAATATAAAGTCTCATTAATTTAAAAAATTTTTTTTTTTTTAAATAATCCGTTTTTCTAAATAGATATATAGGCACATTATACTACTTTATTTATTTGTTATATATTTATATTTATGTCAGCAGTCATTATTTGCAGCATGAGCTTTTATTTTATTTTTTTTGTATTAATAATTTTTTATTAGGTAATTGGATTATTTTGACAAATAATCTTTTGTTTCTTTTTGGTTTTTAGCTATTAATGAACTTGGCGGCAACTCTTGAATAAAGATGGTCGCGTAGTCGCGGTGGTCTTATTTATGTTGGTCAATAAATAAATAATAATTTTTTCTGTAAGTTGATCACTTGTTAAATCATCTGGATATTTCCTTTATGATTTCCGAACAGCTACACATTAATTTGAGATCAGATTTATTAATGAAAATTTCTTTTTAACCCATTTTAGGTTACGACATGATTTTCGATGTCTTCACAATATCTTACCAGATAATTTTTATAAAAAAAACTTTTTGGAGTTATGTTTCATGTCTTGAATATATTCAATTGACCTCGTGTGATCATTCTCAAGTTTTGTGTTTACTCTGAAAGAATAATTAATTAAATTTCAAAAAATATGAAAATTTAATCGATTTTTGACTGAAAACTGATCGAGGAATTGGATGCTTTATTGATTTTGTTAACCGAAAAAAGATTCTAAATAGTCTAGGACTTTTTTGGGGCCACGAATTTCGTAATATCCGGTCCTATCAATGGCACAAATATAAAATTTAGTCTGATTGCATCAGTATAATTAAGTCTTCTACACTGACAATCCACGGGTAATCCGATTGGAAATCGGACATTTATTGTAAATTGTCTAAATGCATTTCGAACTCGTCGCTAAAAACTAAAAATGTTATCAAAAAAATTTCAAGATGAGTGGGGAGTGGTTAATCTTAAAGTTCCAATTTTGTAAGAAAACTGAAAAATATTCAAATTTGGGTGCAAAGTATTTCAGATTAAAAAGAACTTTAATTCTTATTCATGAATTATGGTCAATTTTCACAATTAATTAATGCATTAAATGCAAAAGGTACCCATTTGTTCAATTTGTGGACAATTGTGGGCAAAGGACTGACCCTGTCGATGTACAGCAGCACAAAGAGTACATCATCGACGTCAATTGACCCTTATAGAACATAATGATGCGGATAAATGAGAGACACTTTTTCCACAATTATAGCAGAGAAAGGCAAAGAATGATGAGAGTAAATGAAAAGTGCTAAAAAAGGCAGTGAAGGCAGAGAAAAATGAACTCTGTGAAAATAGCGATAGCGAAATATGCTTGAAAGACAGGCATTTTTGTTTAGGATAGACAACATTTCAACAGATTAAATGGAGAGAAAAATCACTTCACAAATTGGAGAATAGTTTATTTGAGTTAAATTTTGAATTTTTTATTTTCCATGCCAATATTTGAAATTCTAATTGAATTCTTCTGTGCTGCTGCTGTACATCGACGGGGTCAGTCATTTGCCCACAAATTGTCAGTCCACCAAATTGACCAATTAATGTTTTCACCAATGTAAATTTGCATTTGCTGTATTAATTGATGGCTTGAAAAAGACCATAAAATCATTAATAAGAATTGAAGTAAATTTTTTTGTTTGAACTATTTTTCCTCCCAATTTGAGCATTTTTCAGTTCGCCTACGAAATTTGCAATTTAAAACTATAAAATTCTTTTGATAATATTTTAATTTAACGATGAGTTTGAATTGTATTTAGCAGGGATGCTCACGGGCTCACGGATACGAATAATCCGCGGATACCCGCGGATATCCGCGGATACGGGCGGATACGCATAACGATCTTAGATATATCGTACGGATACGGGCGGATACGGATATGAAGGCCATATCCACGATTATCCGCCATTTCAAGTATGAGGGGAAATTCTTGAGCAGAATTATTAGAAAAAATAATGAATCAATAAATTTATACATTACGCCAGCACAAATCATTCTTTCAAATAATTCATGATATGGTGTTGGTAGGTTTAATGGTTAGTTCTTTTGGTTAGACTGTGGGTTCGAGTCCATGATACGTAATTTTATTTATTTCTTTTTTGTATTTTTGGATAAATTAAAAAGCGAAGAAATTGGACAAAATTTGTTAACAAATCCCTTCATTTAAACAAAATTTTTCCCGACGGCGCCTATGGCCACCGCCGCACCCCTCTTCACGATATAATAACTTTCGTTTTTCAAGCCCCAGTTCCTAAAATATTTTGTTGGTAGAGAAAAAAATCGCGAATATTAGTTAATCTAATCTTCAAAAATACTTTATTTTTGACCCCAAAATCTTAGTTGACCAATGATAGTTTTATTTCAGAAACTTCTCGATGAAAGCCCTTTTTTAAGAGTCTTGGTTCAGCGTTTCATGGATAAATATATTTATATGAAACATTTCTTTCACATGTTTAAGCTACTTATAAATTTTTTTACCGGAAATGCGGATATATCCGCGGATATCGGCGGGCGGATATGACCAAAAATTGGGACGGATCCAAACGGATACGGATATGAACCCCACGGATATACCGGATACGGATACTAAAATTTTGATTCGTGAGCACCACCGGTATTTAGAGTAAATGTCCAATTTCCAAGCAGGTTTCTGTGGACAGTCCGTTTACAGACCGATAAGGATAAATAAATGCTTTGTGATAAAACTGATAGACACTTATATGACAGCCATATCCCCGGATTATCCGCAAAATCCGTGATTGGATGTTACTAATTTAAAAAATATTCACTAAAATATTCATTTTTTAATTAGGCCATTATCCATAATAATTATTTACTCAATTTCTTTGCACGGCCAAATCCCACAAAAATCCGGATCACAGTTTATTAACAAAATCAAAGTTTTATATATATTATCGATATAAGATGAGTACAATTTCATGTACAATAACTAATTTTAAAAAAAGGAAAATTACCGCTGACCTCCTGTGAAAGGGCCCGACCGCTTTCAAATAAAATTTTTTCATCTAAAGCAAACAATTAAAAAAACTGAAACAGACAAAAAACACTAATCAAAATTAAATCAAATATTGAATCTTTGTAATAAAAGTGCTTTAAATTTAAAATTCATGGATACCAAGATTGATTATGAAAAAATTTTATACCAAAAAAATTAATTTAAGTTTACAAAAAAACAAAGACAAAGTTAATCTTCCGTTCAGATATTCGCGCGAAAAAAGCAAAGCAATACATATATAGGTGGTAATATAAACATATTATAACTTCTTTTTTCCCTTTTTTTTATATTTTTAGTATTGGACTTTGAATATAAACTTAAGCATGATAAATAAAGTCCCACTTAACATGGTTTTTTATAGAATTCCCTGATTCGCGTCTTTTTGGTTTCACTTTGCAGGCAATTATAATTTTTGTTAGTCTTAATAAATTGTACTTATTTCAGTTAAAAAAATATTATTGTGCATGTCAGTTTTTTGTTAAACGCATTTTCTGCAAGATTAAAATTCAAAAATGGAAATTTCTGATTGGGTAATGACTTTGGATTTATTAGTCATTTACTATTGTGTTTTGATTTGGAAAGTTTGCATTTGATTGTGTGTTCCGCGAATGCCATTATTTGGAAGGGCAAAAAATGTCCCTCCATTCATCGCGGTCTTTTTATTATTGCCCATGCACTAAGTGCATAAAAAAGGGATAATAACAGGAAAAGACAGAGAAATAATGGAAAAAAGCAGTCAATATGCTTTTGTTAAACAAACAATTTTGGTGATGTAAGGCCAAATTGCCAAAAATTTTGTGATTTTTTTCTAAAAATTGCTAACACATTTTTAAATTTTTTTAAATTGACGAATTATATTTATAATAATTTTTTTTTTGATTCAATGTTCATTTTTGTCATTCATCTGCACTCATTTTCTGTCAGTTTCTGTACTATATTTTCATCCATTTCTCTGCTATTTTTGTGCACACAAATTTCCCCAAGCAATAAAAAAAGGACGCGATGAACGGCCGCGGAATGGACACATTTTCCCTCCAAATACCATTCGTTGAAAACATTCATCATTCAACGTTCATTTCGCCTAAAAAGTAAATCGATGCCAACAACCCACACACATCATATTATTATTTAAATAATGAGCACAGCACAAATCGTAATAAATGAGAGGGCTTCCAAAATTATAATAATGTAAAATCGCGAGAAATTGACCTAAAATATTGACCAAAATTCCCGAAATATACTAGATATAAATTTTAATTGGGTGCCCTATAAGTGAGGTTAAAGCAAGGCTCCCTCCGAAATAAGTAAATCGCTAGTCCAAATAAGTTTTTGGGGTGAAAAATAAGTTCATTTTTTAAAACGTATTTTGAATGCTAATTAACATTTTATTCGAAAAATGAATTTGCGGAGTATTTCTCTCTAGCATAAAATATGAAATAGTAAGAAAAAGTTGTAAAGTAGTGCCGGGGGAAAAATTTGAATTATGAAATTTACTTAAAATCTCGCTTCGTAATAGCTATTAAAAATTGAATTTATCTTTGAAGCAAGATCGTGCGAGTTCCAGGGGCATAATGAGTAGGGCCGAGATTTTTAAGACAAATATACATATTTCTTCCTGGATTCTACGTATCCATATTTTCCATATTTTGGCATTTTTCCTTTAGAGATAATGCAAAAAAAATGAATAATGTACACTGAATTTTTGACAACGATATTCGATGATAAATGTTTTCAATTTACAAACAATTATAATAAGGGATGTCAAAAATATGCAAAAGCATATCTTTTCCTGGATTCTGCGTAGTCTAATTAGTAGGAATACCAAAATCAGGACTTTTATTTGCATATTTCGGGGATTTATTTTTTAATTTTTAAAAATGCACCCTAAAAATTACTCGAATTAAAAAAGTTCACTCGGAAAATCAACTTTTTGGCTCTGTTAAAATTCAAAAAAAATAAGATTTTCTATTAAATTCAATGTTTTTTTTTTGAATTTTTGATTGAAAAATTAAGGAAAAATGCAATTATAGGAAAAAAATTTTTTACTAAATTTGCACCCCTAATTTTGAACTTTTTTTTTAATTGATAGTTTAATTTTGCAAATGTAATATAAAAGGTAAAAATAAAATTACAGTATTTAAAAAAAATTATAAACAAGACACTAAATACAGATTTTTATTATCAAAAAGATAGCACAAGTAAGACAATTGTGTCCCAAAGTCATTCTAATTCAAATAAAAAAAATTAAAAACAAACAAATTGATTGACCTAAACCTTCAATGATGAGCACCATATAACGCGCAAACATTATATTGTACTATTGTTTGGAGAGAAAAAATAATTAATTGAACCCTTTAAACAAAATAAGAAATTATATAAAACAACTTTATACGACCCAATAATACA
>JAKKIK010002021.1:0-13005 GCA_024500135.1 Heterodera carotae
TCTAAGGGATGAAGATGATTTTTAAGCTAAACCAGAAAACGATTTTTCAGCAATAGAGAATAGGATCATTCAGCGTTCAACCGGAAGCGCAAAAATACCAAAATAGGTTTGAGTTATTGTTCTTAAAAAGCATATATTAATGTTTGTTATACTATGTCAATCTTGGTGTCCAATAAAAATGGCAGTGGGAAGAATTTGTGCATAACCGGTTATTTCACTGCAATTGAACCAATATTATTTCATTAATCCGTAAAAAATTGTTTTCCTTTTGAATTTCTACTAAAGGTTTACATATCGTATTTTCTCTATGAAGGCCCGGGCCTTCTATTTTTCAATCCCTTTCTAGGGGGGCCTTCAAATAGAGGGGGGCTTTCAAATGTAGGGGGGCCTTTAATTTTCCGATCGAAAATTTTTTAATTTATAAAATTTATTTAATAATTATAATGAATGATCACTCAAAAATCCATATTTTTATCTAGCCTTGAGCAAAAATTTTACCTAATTAAGGGTTTTTGAGGTCTGAATTTGGAATTTTTGCCTTTAACTCTGTGGCCATTGCCAACAGTGGCAAAAGTCCGCTTAATCAAAGGTTCAGTTTTTGATTCTATAAGTAAATTCAAAAAATTGCCACCTTTTTGTTCAGAAATTCGAAATACCTCAAAAATTCACATCTTTGTTTCAAAATTGACTTTTTCAAAAATTTTTTACCCTCAAAGAAGCGAATGATCAAGCTTCTATAAAATGTTTTTTTTAACTCATCGCGGCAAAAAGTGTAAACAAAATTTTTATAAAAAATAAAATTGAATAAGTAACCGAAATATATTGGATGAAAACAGAGAAAATTTTATTTGAATTTTTTTGTATTTAGGCATATGAATTTTTGTCGACGATACTCCTTATAATTCAATTAACATTAAAAAACTTATACAATAAAAAAGTTTGGTGCTGCTTTTTCGTCACAATCTTTAACTTTCTGGGGGGTCTTCAATTGGAGTGAAGCCTTCAAATGGAGGGGGGTCTTCTATTTTTTAATCCTCACCTAGAGGGGCCTTCAATTGGAGGGGGCCTTCAAATCGAGGGGGCCTTCAAATAGAGAAAATACGGTAAGTAGAAACGAAGCTCAATTGGTGTTAAACAAAAACCTAAAAGAAAATGCCTAAATGTATGGGTCCACCATTTTTTAAAAAACTTACAGTTTTATAAAATCATTTAAGACTTACCTATTCCAATTTCGAATCCTGGACCTCATTTTGAACGAAATTATGCAAGTCAAAAATACTTAAACTGCATGAGAAGTTTAAAGAAAATAAATTCATGAAAAATCATATTTTTAAGAGTCTATTAATCTCTTGGTTTTTGCTTATTCATGTTTATGGAACATTTAGAGCTTTTAATACCAAAATCAGAAGTTGGTATTGCATTTTGTGTTTGATTTTACCCATGATATTAAAAAAAAATTTTATTTCTTTTCTTTTGATACCCAGAAAAAGCTTTAAAAGAGCGCTTAGGGCGCCGCGTAGCGGCGCCCAAGCGCTCGTATATATATATTTATTGTGCCAATTTAATATTTGAAATTTACAAAGCCGGTGCGCGCAACCGAAAAAGTTTAAAGATTTTGACGTCAGTGTAAGTACAATTTATGCATGGAAGAAGCAATTTGGTGACAAATTGGAAGCGGTGACTTCAACCAAAATAAACAATAAAAATAAAAATCTGATTAAATAATTAATTTAATTGAATTATAAAAAAAATCGGTGTAAATGTTTCTGATTGTTATTGTTGGCATAAAAATGTTGTGAACCGCATTTATTGGCATAAATTTCTTTTCCATTAAGGGGAAGAAGGATGGGGAAATGGGAAATTAGCAATTCAAAATATTGTAGTTGATTCAGTTTGGGGAAAAACACTAACAAATCGAATAGAGAAAAAAAAAGACAAAAATTCTTTTTATTTAAAAAATATATTTCAATGAAAATAATATTCGAATATTGTTGGAACATAATTTCACCAAAAAAAGATTGCCGAGGGTCTATTTTGGTCACATGTTTTTTGAGACTTGTGAAACAGCAGGATAAGTCCGGATTCCTGATTTCCGGTCCTTGGGATTAGAGTAGGGTTAAGCGGGACCGGGGACTTTTCACAAAAACCGGGAAACGGGCCTTTCCGGGCCTGGAAAACCCGGGATCGGGTCCCAATTTTTCAATCGGGACCGGGACTAATGTGAACTACCAGATTTTGTTAAAATATCAATATTTAACAAAAAATCGTATTTGGTCTTAAATCAATTTAAACATGGGTAGCAAAGGTAAATCCTAGACTAGAGAATAATCGGTTTAAAACCGGTCCACCCGGTATTCGGTTAGGCCGGTTTACGGCCCCCCGGTTCGACTACGGCGGCCAGTAAGTGGGGCGCCGCTTGGCGCCCAAATCGGCGCCCAAACGGCGGCGCCCAAACTACCCAGTCCCTTAAAAAAGCACCAAAAAACATCAGTTAGTCGGGAAAAATTTTGATGATCTGTTAACAGAATTTAGTCAAATTTTGTGAAAAGGTTCCTGTTCCGCGTTGATTTATGGGCGAAATATTGTATACCGTCCGAAACTTTTGGGAGGGCAGACGGTGCCGATAGGCGCCGCCGAAAAAAATTTTGAGAGTTTGTCTGGGTTTATTAGAAAATTAGCATTAAAAAGTCCGTGAATAAACATTAAATTCCAAGTTGTGATCTATGTATTTGCCATCAAAAAAAGTTGCAAAAAATCTAAAAGAACAAGAAATTTTTTTTCTTGCATAAAAATGAAGGTAAATTCACAAAGCTCACAATCTGAGTACCCTGAACCGCTGCTGAAAACATGTTTTTAAGAATATTTGAATTTTTCGACTTTGGTTCGAGTTTTGGTCCGGGGTTCGAAATTGGGCGAAATGGATGTCGTATTCCATTTCGGCGCTGACGATTCGGCGCCGCCGATTCGGCGCTGGCCGATTCGGCGCCAGGACGAAAATTCAAATTACGGTAATCGGTAACAGTAAAACGGTAATTTATCAGCTCGGTAAACCGGTAACTTACCGTTACCGTGAATTCACATTAGTATTTGTTAGAGAAATGGTTTCCATTCTTTTTTTGTGTGTTTCCCTTTTTGCTTATAACTATCTTTCATTTCATGAAATTGCTTAATTATTTCTTTTTTCCGTTTATCACTCATAATGCCCTCATTCTTATCACCATTTCCTCTATTTATCCCAATTTCTTCCGCCATTTGATCACCATTTTGTACAGTTTCTTCCTCTGCATCTTCGACATCATCCCAATTTTCATCACCAAATATTCCATCAAATTGATGCCGCAATTTTTCTTGTAAAAATGATCACTTTGGTCAATTTGATCACGATCAATTTTCTCCACATTGTCCCATCCTTCTCCAAATATTTGATCGAATGACTTGGACACCTTTAGCAATTTGCCCAAATCCGTCTGACTAAATGAAGAATTTACGATACAAAAAATAATACTCTCGTCGAAATAGGCATTCTGTCTAAAACGAAAATTTAGGTTAATTAAATTGAATTTTACATATTTCTATGCATTATTATGGCATCTACAAAAGATAACAAACATAGAGCATGTAACTAAAATTGCCAAATAAATATGAATAAAAGCAAAAATGTAAAAAAAACCCTTCGAAAAAGGCCAAAATAGATTTATATTTTAATGTGAAAAAATTTCCTTATTTAAAACCCTTCGAAAAAGATCAAAATTAGAGTTATATTTTTGTGTAAAAAGATTTTTTTTCATGTAAAAATCCTTTATTCATTTGACAAAAATTTATAAAACATTAATTTATTAGCGAAAGTCATTGCAGCTCAATTTTTGTCATTGATTCAGATTTTACGTGCACAATTCGATGTGAATGCGTAAATTGGCAAAAATGCGTAATCTGGCAAAATATGTGAATGTGGCAAAAATATATCTGGCAAAATGCGTATGTATTAGTCAAAATATATGTATCAGGGATGTGCCAAATCGTAATCGGAATAGCAATTAATCGGATTTTGTGCCATAATCATAATCGGTTTTAAAATCGTATCAGATTTTTGGCCATAATCGGAATCGGCGCTTTAATCGGAATCGTATCAAAAAAGAATCGTGGTTTTCCTTCAGGCATCACAAAGCAAAATAGATTTTTAGAACCGGTCAAAAACAGTACCAGGTACCGACTTTTCCAGTACCGGCAAGTACCACCTGTTTTCGGGAAAAAGTACCCGTACCGCTCAACCCTTATTATGATTAGGGTTGCAAACTATGTGGATATAAATCGCCAAATATGGCCTTAAAATAATGACCAAAAATCGCCAAATATGGCCTTAAAATAATGACCAAAAATCGCGAAATATGGACATAAAATTACAAAAGATGGATATAAATTTCTCCAAATTAAGGTAATTTTTTTCAAAAAATTCGCAACATATCGCAGATTTTTAGAGGTGCATTTTTGATTTTTTGTATATATCTTTGGGTTTTTTTAAATGCCAAATTAAGGACCGAATGCCAGATTTCCATATTTTTTTTCAACCCTAGTTTGTCTATCAAAACTTGGATCTTCCTGGAGCAGTGATGTTTTTCTGTGTCCATCATCTATTGTATAATTGACGAGATACACCGTCATAATTTTGGTGGAATGTGGAAGTGCAAAAGATCAGCGCACGGTGGGGACTCGAACCCACACGGCCTTTCCATTCCAGGGAATGCTCTAACCTCTGAGCTACGCACGCGTCCTTTCCCCCGCACTCATCCCTCCTTCATTAAGGAAGAGATTCACTTTCCTTCTCCACTGCCGCCTAGGCACAAGGAGGGAAGTGACCATATTTAGCACAACACTACTTCCACATTTCTAATCGCTATTTTAGAACTTTTCATGCATTGCTTTTATAATAAAATTTCAATTTTTACGTGATAAAAATAAAAATGTAGAAAAAGTAATCTAATTCCTTAATTGAGAAAGACCGAAAATGGACTTGTTCAGCATAGTTTTATTCAGAAAAAATAAGAGAAAAATAATCAGAAAATAGGAAAATTGCAAAAAAAACATTCGTCGTTGATGATCGCGCCCATTATTCCATCAGCTCAATGATAGCCTTAAACTGTTTGTTGATTGATTCATAAAATTTGTGTAATTATTCTATTTCGGGTCCATCATTTTTGGACTTGAAGGTATTTATTATTCAATTTTCAAACCAAAAATCTCCATTTATTTTTGAAAAAAATTACTGAATCATCATCCACAAAGTCGGAAGGCGAATTCTGCCATCACCGGCATTTTAGGTGTTATCAGATCACGATTCGCATTGAAAAATGTGCGCAATTTTTCAACATCCAAATGCATGATGAACATCTAAAAATATAAATACTATATATATGTAAATAATTAAATACAAAATTAGAAATGTGTGCCTTTAAATTGTCGAGTCGGTAGGGCTCAATTAAAAGAAAGCGATCGATCAGCGGAATTTCCACACAGTTGAACAAATGCTTCTCACAACGCGCCTTCAACCAGTCCACTTGGAAAAAGTCGGCCAGCTTGAGCAGAGCGAGCACATTGGTGGCTGTTGCAGAATGATTAATAAAATAGAACAAAATTAATGTACGTACCCCGTATTCCTAAAATAAAGCCCCCGAGGGCTCTATTTTTCAACCCGCTTCAAGGGGGGGGGGCTTTATTTCAGGGGGCAGCTCTACTTCAGGGGAGGCTTTAATTTAGGAATAACGGCACCCCATATATAATAGATGCCTTCTCTCTATTTGACGCCCCCCTCTCTATTTGACGCCCCCCTCTCTATTTGATGCCCCCCTTTCTATTTGAAGCCCCCCCCCTCAATTTGAAGCCTCCTTTCCAAGTTTTTGACATATAGACGCCCCGCCCCCTCCCTAGCGATGGCTATTGAAAAATAGACGCACCGGGGGGCGTCTATTCGGGAAAATATTGCATACGATTGGGAAAAAACGGAAATCGATGTGCGGTGACGCGGGTGGCTCTCATCAGAAACTCCTTAAACTGCTCCATGTTGACGCCCAAATCATCCAAAGTGATCGAACGTTGCTGCTTCTCTTTCATCTCAGTGACGAGCATTCGGTTGATCACCGGCGAAATGGCCATTAGAGAAGCAGCGGACACAGTCAACTTAGAATTGAATCATTTCTGATTTGATTTGGTGCGCAAAACCAAGAATGGGTCAGTACTTATGGGTTTTGCCACCCCCCCTGAAAAATTTTTTTGAAATTTTTTTCTAGATTAATTTTAAGCGCTGAACACGAATCTGATGTTTATTTGAGGTTGCCACGTATTTTACGTGAGTTACGTAAAAATTTACGTGTAAAATTTCAAATTAAAAAAAATTATTTTTTCACATGTTCGTTGGTCTTTGGCGGTGTCCAAGCAAATATTGTAAGAAGACCAAGGGAGTCAGACCGGATACGTGGCTTGATCCCTCCACCCTTCCCCTTCCCGTAATTGTAAAATTCATCGATTGGTGGAGCCGTGAAAATAGTTCCATCAAATTCTGCGAGAGGGAAATTGCCATTGAAGCATCCGCTGTCATCGACTGGTCAACAGTTATTTCTGCGAATTTTTGTGGCGCCAAGATGTTAAACGTCGGAATGTTGATGCATTTGATGCGATTTTACATGATATTGCCGAATTTATGCCCCCACAATAATTTTTTTTAATTTGAAAATTTACACGTAAATTTTCACGTAAAATACGTGGCAACCTCAAATAAACGTCAGATTCGTGTTCAGCGCTTAAAATTACTCTAGAAAAAAATTTAAAAAAAAATTTTTCAGGGGGGGTGGCAAAACCCATAAGTACCAATGGGTCACCCAGGGGAAAAATCAATCAATGATGAAAATTGTTAATATATAGTTTTAAAGTGGTGTTTTTGTCAAAAAAATCAAATTTTTTATGAAAAAATATATTAGTTTTTTTGGACCCGAAACCTAATATCGCTTTTAAAAAGCCTCGAACTTCCCGAGGTGCAAAAAAATTTTGGAGGAACCTTACTGCCACCGATGTGCACCGTCAAATCGTCCTCTGCTGGTGTGCCGAGCGGAGGGCACGGGCTGATATGCAAAAATAAAAATGTAATTTTAATTAATTAAAAATCAAATTGCACTTTTTATTGTTATGCTGTCGTTTTTGAAGAATTCTGATGACAATTCCTGCAGGAGAAGACAAGTTGGTACAAAATGTTCCGCCCTTATTGAGTATTTGTGTCTACAAAATTTTTAATTATTCTCAATACCGTATTTCCTCTTATAGAAGCACAGGTGCTCGATTGTTCAGTTCCATTCTATGGGGTGCTTCTATTGGAGGGGGTGCTTTAAATTAAGGGTGGGTGTTTCAATTAGAGGAAATACGGTAGTATTTGAAATATTGATAAAATTACTTCTTTGATCTCCTGTTCTCCCTTATTCCATTGCCATACAATAATTTGTGCAAACGGCACATCCGCTGGTTGTAAAACATGGCCAATGTCGCTGATTTCCAATCTTTGATAGCCGGAACTCGCAAATTCGCTAAGAAATAATTTTTTTTAAATACGAAACTTTTTATATTTACAGTGAAGCGAATTGAGTCACATCTCTGAATTTAGTTGAAGTATGAAATTCAGTATCCTCGATATACAAACAGTTGACCGATTTTTCGTCAACAATAATATATTCATCATAAATGCAATCCATATGGTCAAATAAGCTAAACTTGGAGAATAAATACAATCCGTCAATGAAGGACAATCCGTCAATGAAGGACAATCCGTCAATGAAGGACAATCCGTCATTAAATAATCGCCTTTCAGCAAAGGCACGATTTATCTTCAGTGGAGGCCTTAATTATATTTAAGAACTCAGAAATTTCCTACTTTTATAGTAAAAAAACCAATTATTTTTAATGCCCTTTAGCCTTTTTCGCAATCTCTGTGAGTTGCTCGTTGTCACCCAACCACCCACCGCCACCATCATTAAGGAGGTCAGAATTTCGCCTTATTCAAATTTTATCACTTTTTTTTTTGCATTTTTTATCGGAATTGCATACATCAGCGGTATCCATCAAATAAAATGCCAACATTGCATTTGGAAATAGTGCCATAAACGGGCGTTTTATGTAGTTCCAACTGTCCTCATAAATTCGGGGTATTGGCCCAGAATATTTCTTAATAAAAATGTTTGAACAAATTCATCTTCGGTCTTTCATTTAAAATAATGCCACCAAAACCAGCACAAATGTAAATACATATGCCAAAATATAATAATTCACTTAAATATTTTTTTATCCATTTCCGAAATAAATTACGTATTTGAAATAAAAATTAGCTGTCCCACCAATTTAGCTAAATAAAATCACATGGATTGTATTTTTGATGAATATATTATTGTTGACGAAAAATCGGTCAACGATTTCTTTATCGCGAAAATGAATTGTTATGGCGGAACAACAAACAAATTCATTGAAGTCACTCAATTCGCTGCACTGTAACAATTAAATTTTGCTAATATTTAAAACCATTTTTTCTAGCGAATTTCAAGCGAAAAGCTCCGATCAAAAATTGGAAATCAGCGACATTGGCAATGATTCACAAGCGGCGGATATGCCATTGGCACAAATTATTTTATGGCAATGGAATAATGAAAAAGGGACACAAGAAATCAAGAAAGTGATTTTAGCAATATTGCAAAATACCATATTTCCTCTATGAAACACCCCCTCCAATAGAAGCACCCACTAAAGCATGGAATGAAAAATAGAAGCACCGGTGCTTCTATTAGAGGAAATACGGTATTGAGAATAATTATAAATTTTGTAGACACAAATACTCAACAAAGGCGGAACATTTTGTACCAACTTGTCTTCTTCTCCGGTAACAATTGTCATTCGAATTCTTCAAAAACGACAGAAAACCGATGAAAAGTAAGATTTGTTTTTAATTAATTAACAGGTCTGTTAAAAAAAGGCACCAAATGTCAAAAAAGGCAGCAAAATTGCGCATTAAGAATTTTCATACGCGAATTTTTTCAAGACTTTCTAAAGCTCAAAATCTTTAAATGAACAAAAATTCTTGGAAGGGGTTTAATTAAAAAAAAGGAAATTTTTAGGGGCACATTTTTTGGATTTTTAATAGCAAAAAATCGATTTTGCTGGTGTAGTTAATGAATTTTTTTGGGCAGAAAAACTGGTTTTTAAGGGGCACTTTAAAAAAAAATCGAAAAGTCGATCTTTTATGGTGCATTTTGCTAATTTTCAACTAAAAAATTCAAAAAAATTGCCAAAAAAAGGCATGAAAAAGGCAACACAAATGTCAAAAAAGGCATGTACAACCAATAAGGCATAAAAACCACAAAAAGGTGTTTTTATGCTTAATACATCGAAAATAGTGCGCAAAAAGGGCATTTGCCTTTTTTTTTGACATTTCTACTATTATTATTGCGAAAGCCAGATTTAAAATGGATATATTATAGCTAAGTGAAATTTGATTTTTAATTAATTGAAATTACATTTTTTTTTTGCATATCAGCCCGTGCCCTCCGCTCGGCACACCAGCAGAGGACGATTTTACGGTGCAAATCGGTGGCAGTAAGGTTCCCCGTATAATATTTTGAACCTCGGAGTTTTAATTTCGAACATGTTGGACATAATTGCGACTCTCGAACTTATATTCCGTTCGGGCCCCTGGGGCTCTCTATTCCAACCCTTCTTAAAATGGGGGCTTTATTTCAGGGGGCTCTACAACAGGGGGGCTTTAATATAGGGATTACGGTATGTCAGTTGGCTGTGTCCGCTGCTTGTCTGATGGACCTTTCGCCGTCGACCAAACAAATGATCATCACTAAGATGAAAGAGAAGCGGGAGCGAAAGATCACTTTGGATGATTTGGGCGAAAACGAGGAGCAGTTCAAAGAAATTCTGAGGGCGGCCATTTCGGCTAAGGCGCTGCAATCATCGTTTTTTCCCAATCGTGAGTATTTATTTTGTTGTTGGTTAATATTTATACCCCAGACACCTAAGAAACCATATAAGAATGGATTTATGTGGTTTTGACTCTGGGGTATGTGATCAATATTTCCTTGTTTTTTGAGGATTTATTTTTGG
Organism: Heterodera carotae; assembly: GCA_024500135.1. Lineage (NCBI taxonomy): Eukaryota > Metazoa > Nematoda > Chromadorea > Rhabditida > Heteroderidae > Heterodera > Heterodera carotae. Next base: position 10,135 of record JAKKIK010002021.1, read on the forward strand.
GCAATTTGATCATTCTCTAAAATTTATTAGCCACCAATGTGCTCGCTCTGCTCAAGTTGGCCGACTTCTTCCAAGTGGACTGGTTGAAGACGCGTTGTGAGCAGCATCTGTTCAACTGTGTTGAAATTCCGTTGATCGATCGCTTTCTTTTAATTGAGCCCTACCGACTCGACAATTTAAAGGCACACATTTCTAATTTTATATTTAATTATTTATTATATATATATTTATATTTTTTAGATGTTCATCATGCATTTGGATGTTGAAAATTTGCGCACATTTTTCAAGGCGAACCGTGATCTGATAACACCTAAAATGCCGGTGATGGCAGAATTCGCCTTCCGACTTTGTGGATGATTCAGTAATTTTTTCAAAAATAAATGGAGATTTTTGGATTAAAAATTGAATAATAAATGCTTTCAATTTAAAAAATGATGGACCCGAAAATAGAATAATTACATCAATTTTATGAATCAATCAATCAACAAACAGTTTAAGGCTATCATTGAGCTGATGGACTAATGGGCGCGAGCATCAACGACGAATTCTTTTGACCAATTGAAAAATTCACTTTTACAATTTTCCTATTTTTTAATTTTGACTTTTTTAAACTATTTTACTTTCCAGCATTTTAGAATTTTTCATGTATTTCTTTTAAAATAAAATTTCCTATGTGACCAAAAATAAAAAAATATGAAAAATAATCTAATTTACTTAATTGAGAAAGACCGAAAATGGACTTGAAGCACAGTTTTATTCAGAAATATTCTGTGCCAGACCCAGAATTTATGAATACAGTCGGAACAATTTAAAACGCCCGTTGATGGCATTTTAAAATTGATGGATGGCACATTTCCAAATGCAATGTTGCATTTTACTTGATGGATACCGCTGATGTATGTGTTGCACCCGATTTAAAAATCACCCGATTTGAAACCGGGTACACGCAAAATCATCGCGTGTACCCGATTTCAAATCGGGTACCCGATTTGGAACGAACATTGCCAAACATGGGGTTAAAAACACCCGAACTTCTAATTGTTTTAGGGAATTAGACCCCATGTCGAATAAGTCTGTAAAATTCGGGTTCAATGTTTATCCGAACATGTCAGAAACATTGAACAAACTTTTTCGAAGTTTGAAATTAGCTCAAATGTTTTTTCAATGTTTTGAACATGTTCATATGAACTTAAAAACCTGAAACTTTACAGACTTGTTCGAATTTCGATATAGAATCGAATTCCTTACTTAATTTCGTGTTTTAGGTGGTTTAGGCGATGTTCGTTTGAACTCACCCATGTTCGTTTCATATCGGGTGATTTTTCAAATCGGGTGCAACACATACATAAAACAATGCTAAAAAAACAATGACAAAATTTGAAAAAGGCGAAACTCTGACCTTCTTAATGATGGGGCGGGGTGAGGGTGGATTAGTAACAACGCAACTCATAGAGATTGATGAGGGAAATGCTAAAAAAAACTGTCATCTGAGTCCTCACACAAATATTCAGTCGTCCGTTTAGGCGTGGACATTTGATCGCCAGTTTATGAGATTGAAGAAACATATTGCCACAAAAGATGTTTTGTCGTTCTTTAGCCTCAATTGAAGATAAATTGTGCTTTTGCTGTTTCCTAAAACAGAGGACAAACCCATCATTTTGATTGTTTATATTTTAAAATTATTTTAATGACGGATCGATCGTCTTTTAACTGATTGTCGTCCATCAATGATGGATTGTCCTAAACTGACGGATTGTCGTCCTTCAATGGTGGATTGTCTTTATTCCCCCCAATTTAGCTTATTTATTAATAAAAGCATATGGAATGCATTTTTGATGAATATATTATTGTTGACGAAAAATCGATCAACAACTTCTTTATCGAGAGCACAAGTCAAACGATAACAACTAAATTCAGAGAAGTAACTCAATTCGCTGCACTGTAAATATAAAAATTTTCGTATTTAAAAATATTTATATTCTCAGCGAATTTGAAACGAATGGCAGCTATAAAAAGCTGGTGATCAAGGACATTGGCCATGTTTTACAACCAGCGGATGTGCCGTTTGCACAAATTATTGTATGGCAATGGAATAAAGGAGAACAGAACATCAAGGAAGTAATTTACCAATATTCCAAATACCAAATTTCCTAATAATTGAAACACCCCCTCCAATAGAAGCAGCCCCTAGAGCGGGATTGAAAAATAGAAGCACCGGTCCTTCTATTCGAGGAAATACGGTATTGAAAATAATTAAAAATTTTGTAGATAGAAATACTCAACAAGGGCGGAACATTTTGTGCCAACTTGTCTTCTTCTCCGGTAACAATTGTCATTCGAATTCTTCAAAAACGAACCGCCCTTTTCACTGATGAGAGTGATCCCATTCTTCGGGTTTGCACATCAAATCTACCGTAATTTCTGTATTAAAATTCCCGGGGGCTCTAGTTTTCTACCCTCTTCAAAAGGTGGCTATTTCAGGGAGGGGGGGGGGGCTCTACAACAGGGGGCTCTATATTCCAACCCCTCTTAAATGGGGGCTTTATTTTAAGGGAGGCTCTACAACAGGGGTGCTTTAATATAAATTACGGTATTTTAATAAAAATTCCGACAAATGAAATAAATTGTTATTGGTCGAGTGGTTGTGTTGTATGTTTCGATGATGTGATTGGTCTGGGTTCGAATCCCGAGTTTTTTAATTAATTTTTATTAGTTTACCTTCTCGTTATCTAATTCTTAGGATTTACCTATGATTCAGCGACTTGTTTTCAAACATTTGAATTGAAAACTGGTTTAGATCGATTTATCTCAGCGAGTGTTGTCGAATGATATCAAATTTGCCATTTGGGCTGGTTCTCGGCCCGTTCATAC
>JAKKIK010002022.1:0-13004 GCA_024500135.1 Heterodera carotae
CTGATCAGTGATCACCTTCCAAATTAGACTAATCACCTTCCCAATTAGTCTGATCATCTTCCCAATTAGACTGATCATCTTCCCAATTAGACTGATCATATTCCCAATTAGACTAATCACCTTCCCAATTCGACTGATCTCTTCCCAATTCGACTGATCTCTTCCCAATTCGTCTGATCGCTTTCTTTCACAGCTTTCCCAATTCGACTGATCAGTGATCACCTTCCAAATTAGACTAATCACCTTCCCAATTAGTCTGATCATCTTCCCAATTAGACTGATCATCTTCCCAATTAGACTGAGCATATTCCCAATTAGACTAATCACCTTCCCAATTCGACTGATCTCTTCCCAATTCGACTGATCGCTTTTCCAATTAGACTGAGCATATTCCCAATTAGACTAATCACCTTCCCAATTCGACTGATCTCTTCCCAATTCGACTGATCGCTTTTCCAATTAGACTGATCATATTCCCAATTAGACTAATCACCTTCCCAATTCGACTGATCTCTTCCCAATTCGTCTGATCGCTTTCTTTCACAGCTTTCCCAATTTGACTGATCAGTGATCACCTTCCAAATTAGACTAATCACCTTCCAAATTCGACTGATCACCTTCCAAATTCGACTGATCGCTTTCTTTCCCAATTAGACTGAATTGTCCGTTCACCTGATCATCATCAACGCGTCCCTTTTCCAACAGTTGCAGAAACATTCGGTGATGTTCCCTGTGCAATTGCGTCACCGCTTGTCGATCGCCCGCCAAAAAGCCGCCGCTGAGCACCGCCGTGTCCTTCTGTGAGATTAACAAAAGTTGAAAATGGAAATGGCATTTATTGATTTGTTTGTGCCACCCGATAGAGTTCATTCAGTGCGTAACGCGACAACAAATCGCCGGGAGGCGTCAGCTGAACGGACGACGCAAAAGCATCAAATTAATTGGTCACACAAATTGGCAAAATTGGTTTTTAGTCGGGCCGAATTTTGTCTCGATTTTTCCTCATTTCCCGGTCCAAACCCGGGAATATCTGGGTCCCGGTTTTCTAGTTTTTTTCCAGTCCAAAATCGGGAAAAACAGAATTCCCGGTCCCGACCAACCCTAGGAGCAAAACTTTGCCGCCCGACTCACTTTGATGACAGAAATTTTGCCTTCGGGGAATGTCGGATGCCATTCCCAAGATGTCGGGAATACTGAACGGTCCCCGTGTCCGTAGCCTGCGTCCAACCAAACAAAGAATTCAGTGCCAAAGGGATTGTCCGCCTGAAGAAGTCAAGCGAAGATTGCCTTTGGGGCAAGTGCCAATACCGCCGTTTGGGCCAGGAAGTACGGCTTGGAGTTGACGACCACCACATACTCGGCCTGACTCGCCTCGGGGTGCGTTCTCATTGCCGGGTCCCACTCGGAATGCCAATGGGCCAATTCCGAGTCCATCAGAAGGGAAATGCGCTTCAGAAAGAGGCCCAGAGGCAATTGGTGCAGAGACAATTGGACCACCTTTTGGGACAATTTGTTTTGGAGTGAAATGTCAATTTTTATATATAATTTGTCGGGATACTTTTGTCCATTGGCCCCAATTAATCCGCGCGCGTTCTTTGTGTACAAATGCCGCCGACTTTTCGTCCACAATAATTACCTAAATATCGAAAGACAATTCATTCGCACATTTTGGCACCCGCCCAAACCATTGGCACACGAAGTTGGAGCAGGTTGCGCATGAACTGATGGTATTGGGACATTGTGCGCCCGTATTGTGTCCATCGGTCGCGCCCAATGTCCAAAAGGGCAGTGACCACCGTCAGCGGCGCACCCTGACCTTTGGTGTGCCATGGCAATTTTTGTCGTGCCGTTGTCATCCGCCGATCGGTTGGCGTAATTCGAATGCGCGGCACAGTCGTCGTGGTGGACAAGGACAAAGCCGATGTTGACCATGCGGAGGATCTGCTGCTGACGGTGGTTCCGTTCGTCGTAAGACCAATTCGGAGACGAGTCAAAGTCGCCGGAGGGGAGGAGGATGAAGGGGAAGAGGATGAAGGGGAAGAGGATGAAGGGGAAGAGGATGAGGGCGAAGAGGAAGAGGAGGAATGGATAACAGTCGAGGGATGGGAAGGGATGGCATTTGGGGGAGTCAAAAAGAGGGCATTTGACGGATGGGACAGAATGCCAATTGGCCTAATGTTGGCCGAGTTGTCGTTGTTGTTCAAGTTGTCGCTGAACAATGTCGGCCTAACTGTCAATGATTTGTCAATTTTCGCATTTTGTGCCAATTTTTGTGCTTTTGTCTGTCTACCGGCGCTGTCAGCAATTCCTTCCATCGCTTTTTGTTGTCCGTTTGCTCCTCCTGCACATTTTCGCCGTAGTAATGCCAACAAAATGTCCAAAATGACAAAGAACAGGGCAACATTGGCCACAAATGCCACAACGGCGACAGAAATGCCGAGACAAAAACGCCGGCGGGGCTGGCAGCAAAAGATGACGGCACGAGGCATTGGACGACGCGGAGACCGGCGGGAGGCGACACAATGGCACGGGGGGCCTATGAAAATGTACAAAGGCATTTGTTGTGGCATAAGGGGGAAATGGGGGGGGGGGAGGGCATGGAACAAAAATGATGGACAATGAATGAATGGCCTGGGGGCAAAGCGATGTTTTTTCGACCTCCTTCGGCTGACGCGTCTTCGGCATCTTCGCCGGAGGGGCAAGGCTCGGGCAAAAGTCGCATTTCTTCGGCACAATTTGTGACCACACCAACCAATTAATAATTAAAGGGCCGATTGCATTTGCACGCAAAACTCACAGCGAATTGAAACATTTAAAACAAAAATAAATGGCCGTCGGCGTCGCAATTTTCTGAAATTTTTTGTCATTCATTTTTTATTTTGGCAAAAAATAGTCGAAGCGCCGCCAAAGGCAATGAAAAATTAAATGGAAAAATGTTTAAAAAAAGAAATAAATCATTTGAAAGGTTCAAAATTTTCATTTGGCTTTTGATTTGACCGAAATTGGCTTCTGCCATAAATTTGCCCTCCTAAATTTATATGCGAATTTCACACATTTTGCCATTTGTAATCTTTGGTTTTCTGAAGACAAATTTTGCCCCGGAGGGCCAAAATTTACGGAGGAAGGAGGAAAATTGCAATTCCTTTCCACCTCGTCGGGGCAACGGAATAATTTCCCAAAATTGGCCATTTAAAGCATTGCGACAAAATTTCAAAATATTCGTCCAAAGTTTTGGTGCAAAAAACTTTTAATTTGCCGCCGACACAAAAGGGCCTCAGAAAAATTAATTGTTTTGGTTAGGTGCAATAAAAATTACGGAGAAATTAAAAATGTGAAAAGATGGAGGAAATTTGGACACTGATGAGAGCCAAAAGGCACATTTGAGGGTTCAAATTGACAAATTGAATTCAGAAAATTGGACAAAACAAAGAGAGAGAGAGAGAGAGAGAGCACTTTGAGGAGAGAGAGAAGGGGTGAGAGAGAGCGAGAGAAATAGCGTGGGAGGGGGGAGGGATAATGGAAAAATTGACGGATTAGGGAGGCGAAAGCCTGCGGGGGAGGGGATAATGCAGTGAAGCATATTTAATTAGAATATTCGGGGAATATTTGGACATTTTGGAAATGGAATAAATGAATGGAATGAATGAATGAATTGTTGTTTTGGAGATTGACTCATTCTTCTGCCACAGTGAAATAGTGCCATTCTGCTGCTGCTGGTGACTGATGAGAGAAATGGCATAAAATTGACAAAAAATTTGAAATAAATTTTCTAATTAAATTTAATTAAATTAAAATCTTTTGGCGCCTTATTCTCATGGCAAATAACAGCTGCTGTTGCTGCTGCGGTTGGTTGGTGATTTATTTCAGCGATTTTTTGGTTTTTTTTTTTCGCAATTTGATCCGTCGCCTGTCTCTGAAGAGGAAAATAACGCCCACCGCCCTCCCCCCCCCCTTTCCCCCTTATTCCTGTTTTTCCTTTCTTCTTTATCCTGTCCCATTCCCTCCCTCTCCCTCTCCCACTCTCTCTCCCTCTCCCCCATTTCCTCTCTCTCTATCTCTCCCTCTTACACTCTCTCATTGCCTCCCTCTCTCTCATTCCCTCCCTCCCTCTCTCTCATTCCCTCGCTCCCTCTCTCTCCTACTCTCTCTCCCTCTCTCCCTCTCGCCCATTTCCTCTCTCTCTCTCTCTCTCATTGCCTCCCTCTCCCTCATTCCCTCCCTCTCCCCATTTCCTCTCTCTCTCTTTCTCCCTCTATCTCTCCCTCTTACACTCTCTCATTGCCTCCCTCTCTCTTTCTCTCTCCCACTCTTTCATTTCCTCCCACTCTCTATCATTGCCTCCCACTCTCCTCAATTCATTTCACTGTGTTTTGCAGTTACAATAATTGTGTAAAATAATTGAATTCTTCGGAATGTTTTTGCGCTATTTTGGCCCTTTATTCCATTCATTTTACAGTGCCATTTAATTTTTTTGTACAAAATAGCACACATTACATACAATTCACAATAATACCCAACGGCCCCCCGCCGCTTTCTTTTGGACTGCCCCCCTCCGTCCAATGGTTTCATTTGCGCCCTCAGACATTTAAATCGTACTTTTTTAAGAGAAAAGTCATTTTTAATCGCTTAGCTTCGGCCTAACAATTAATTGATAATTATAACCCAAAAATGTGCCATGTATAATACATTCGTTGTTTGGAAGAAGGAACTGTTCCCAGTGCATTTGGCTGATTGGGCGACGGGGACGGGGGAAGAGGCGGGGAAGCGGGGAAAGACCCCGCAAAGTCAGTCATCGGTGAAGAATATATATTCACAACGGTGGCGGATAAATAATGGAAAAGGGCGGCAATCGCAAATCTGCCGTCCTTCGTTCGTAATGCGAAGGTTTTGGACGGATTTATACCGTCAGAAAACAGTTTTGGTGGTGATAAAAGGTCACCCCGGACGAACGGATGGCATTCATTGCGAATAGAGTGATCGGTCACTGACCGATTTGGGCAATAATATTGTAAATAATTGTACATATTTTTGGGGGGATAAACGGCGTTCAAAAACGGTGGTCAATTAAAATTGAATTTGGCCCATAACTTTTTTTCTTAAAATTTAAATTATTTGTACAAATTATGCCTGTTTTTTTACCCGGGACTATTTCCCAATCCCGGCTTTTCTACCGTGACTCCAATGGACTAGTCCCGGTTTTTGACCAGTAATAACGCGGGGTCCCGGTCATAAAAAGGGGTTTGAAAAAAATAAAGCCCCCGCGGACTCTAAGTTTAGGAACTTCGATAATTTCTTGGAAATTCAATTATTTTAATTATAACATTTGCCGACCACCTGTCATATTAATAATCCTTCTTTTGATTAATTTGAATGGATGGGATTAAACAAATCCCGATTTTTAACAGCAGATGTTTGAATAGAATAATTTACGTACAAATTTATTTCTTTTTGGGGGATTTTCCGTGCCCAAAAAATGGTATATATTTCAGCGGATAAATAAATAAATAAATATGTGTTCACAAATCTGGCGACAGTTTCTTCGCTTTGTTTGTTTGTTTTGTCGGACGCCGCGGGGGACGGGGGAAGACGCCCGAAGCTTTTGCTTCTGTTTGATGATGTGGTGGAACTCGTCCACCGCCACCGCCGCCGGCGACGAGGAAATTTTCATGAGATTAGCCCCCGGCACAGGTGGCGTGTGATTTATTGTTTGGTTCCTCCTAATCCGTCCAAAAACAATCGCCTCGGGCGAAATGCAAACGCAAAATGCCATCAATGCCGCCAAATGGCAGCTGTTTGTTTTTCATGCATTCATTGTTCTGTTTTTAAAAGCGGAAACATTAATTTTTTGTTAGGCAATTGAATTTAATTAAAAAATTTGATCATACCAATTTCAACGAACGAACGAATTCGTGTCGATCAATGGAAATGACGGGGGGGGATCACATTTCACTCGAAGCAAAGGAACGGCACGGAGGGCGAAGGAAGGCGAACGGATGAAGCCGATGAAAGCAAATGAAAACGGATATTTTGAAATTATTGTGACCAATTTGATACGTCTTTTGGTACCAATCAATCACTGATCTCCAATAGAATCATTTTGTTTTCCTTAATTAGGCAACTCACTGAGTTTTGCATTTGTTTCGCCAATTTTGCGTTTGAATTTGGCGCTTCCAAAATGCCATGGCATTCCAAATTTGGGTCACTGCTCACAAATGAATCTGTGCTAATTTAATAATTTAATTGGCTTTTGATGAGTGTCCTTTGGCAATTCCATTTTCATCCATAAATTCTAATATTTTCCATAATTCCCCCGAGGCGAAAGTGCATTTCACTTCAATTGAAAGGTCTCTGACTGACGGAGGGAAAGAGCGGACGGAGGGACAAATGCCGTGGCATGGAATGGGATGAGATGGATTTGGAGGGGGAGGAGGGGGGGGAAGTGAAATGTGCCGCCTGTCTGTCCCATGCATTCATCCCCCCGCGGGCATTTCACCCTGCCAATGTCCGATTGGCGGAAACTTTGTGCCATGAGCCAAGCTGTCTGTCGTCCTTTCCGCACTGTTTGTCGATACTTTGTCAGTTTTGGACATTTGTCACTCATAATGCTTGCCATTTGTCACTCATAATGCTTGCATATAAATGTTTTCTGCGTGAATCCAATTACCGTTGTAATCATAAGCCCCCCAAACATAAGCATTTGCTGCTTCAACAAGAAGGAAGTGAAGGCTTTTGCCCGTCCCCCCGCTTTTTGTGTGCCCTTTCGGGGACAAAAAAGGGGCGGGGAGAGAGGAGGCGGGGGCATTTATGTATTGTGCCACTAACAAATAGCCAATCGATGCCAAATTTCACTTTTTCCACAGAGAGCGGACGGACGCTCATTGGGACAGAGAAAGTGCCAATTTAAAAGGGTCCATTTAAATGAGGGAAAGCGGCTTAAGGACGCGAATTAAAGGGATTTGTTTTTGCCGGCCGCCAAATTGCTATTTTAAACAAAATTATGAATTTATTCATTTGTTGACCAGCAGTTTTAATGTTTGTATCGGAATGTTCATAAATATAACCCATTTAAATTTTGACAGAATGAACACGATGGAATTGACATTGGCTTTGTCGTTTTGGACATAATCGGACGAGAAGCTCATAGCAAATGTAAGATGCAATGAATTTCCACCGCCTCCACCCGCCCCCATTTACATTTCGTTCCCCCATTTACAGCCCCTTCCCTATTTAGAGCCTTTTACCCATTTACACGCCCCTTTTCCTATTTACACTCCCCCTCCCCCGTTAACAGCCCCTCCCCCATTTAGAGCCCCCTCCCCATTTACACTCCCCACTTTCCCATTTATAGCCCCTCCCCCATTTAGAGCCCCCTCCCCATTTACACTCCCCACTTTCCCATTTATAGCCCCTTCCCTATTTAGAACCCTCCCCCTCTCCATTTACACTCCCCCCTTTCCCATTTACACTCCCGCCTCCCCCATTTAGAGCCCCCTCCCCTTTACACGCCCCTTTCCTATTTACACTCCCCCCTCCCCTGTTTACAGCCCCTCCCCCCATTTAGAGCCCCCCTTTTCATTTACACGCTTCCCTTTCCCATTTACACTCCCGCCTCCCCCATTTAGAGCCCCCCTCCCCCATTTACACTCCCCCCTTTCCTATTTACATCCCCCCTCCCCCATTTACAGCCCCATTGCCGCTCCTTTGGACCACTCATCGTCTCCCCTTCCCTCAGACCCAGTGACAGCAATCTCGAAATCCAAAATAGTGGATGCCGGCATTAAAATAGTGGCAAAAAAGCCACTCTGTCCTGGCCCCTCCCCCCTTCTCGCCCCCCGCTCACATTGAACTCCCTCTTTCCCCGCCTCTGTTGACCCTGTCCCCGTTTCCCCGCTCCCCCCCCCGTCTCTCCCCTACCCCCGCTTTCTGTATACTTCTCTCACCCACTCTCCCTCCCCCTCTTTCTCCTCCACATCCGTCCCCGTATTATTATTACCTCTCTCTCCCCCGTCGTCCCTTCGTTTCCCTTTCTAATTTTTTGTCCGCTCCCTTTTCTTTCGCCATTCATTATCCGTCCATTTTTTTTTGTTCACCATTGTGCCACGTTCCCTTTCCCCTCCCCCCGCCTCTCTTTTCCGCCGTCCGTTGAGGTGGCGGCCGGCGGCGGGGGAGTGCGCCGGCATTGCCCTTGGGGAGAGCTCCGAGAATTATCCGCCGTGGACAATCCAAAAAAAGGGGGGGGGGGGGGACGAGGGAAGTCGCTCTCTCCGCGGATGCCATCGGCGGAGGACAGCAGCCAAATGTTAGCCCACGCCTTTTAACCCATTCCTTTCCATCCATGTTCATTGCTCTTTCCCGAAATTACTCTCAATTTCAATTTAAAGCAATTTTAAGAATTTTTCAAAATATTTTAACAATTTTTGTCAAATTTGGATTTACATTTTAATTGTCTTTTCTTTTGAGGTCGCAAATTGCCTTTATTTCCAATTCAATTCTCATTTTAATGACACTAAGCTTAATTGGGCATTTTGCCCGGGGGGAGTCGCATTGGCCAATTTCCCATTTTGGCACGCCCAATCCATCCATCCATTCATTTATTCATTCACCCATTCGTCTTTATTTCAATGCTTTCCACCTACCCAAAAATTCAATTTGCCCATCCAACAAATTTTCTTGGCACAAAAACGAAGAAAAATACACCCAAATATGTAATTTCCTACACCGGGGAAAGACCATTTTAATGACGTTATGCCTTGTAAAGGCACTCGGTTAACGAAGAAATGCCTTCTTACCAACAAGGTGCCCCCTACCATCTCCCCTACCCCTTTCCCTCTCCTCACCCCTCCCCCTCCCCTACCCATACCCCCTACCCTACCTCTTTCCCTTTCCTCACCCCTCCCCCTCTACCCCTTCCCCTTCCCTCACCCCTTCCCCCTACCTCTCCCCATCCCCCTATCCCTGTTCCTATCCATACCCTTCCGTCACCTCTTTCCCTCCCCGTCTCCACTCTCCTTCCCTCGTCTCCTCTTTCCCCACTCCCTCTCCCCCGTCTCCTCTCTTTCACACATCTCTCTCCACCCTCCCTCTACCCTCCCCTACCCCTTTTTCCTTTCCGTCTCCACTCTCCTTCCCTCGTCTCCTCTTTCCCCACTCCCTCTCCCCCGTCTCCTCTCTTTCACACATCTCTCCCCACCCTCTCCTTCCCCCCGTCTCCTCTTTCCTCTACCCTTCCCCATCCTCCCCCTACCATCCCTGTTTCCCGCTCACTTTCTCCTATCTCCTCCACTTTTTCACCTTGTTATACCACAATTCACCCTCCGTTCCATCTCCCGGGCCATTGTGCCCATTATTCACTCACTTCCCATTCCCCCAATTAGCGGAAGCTGAACCGTGCCAGCCCCAAGAGAGTGGGGGGGAGGCGCACAATTAATGGCCCTAGAGGAAAACATACCCTTCAGAGCAGCACACAAAAAATGGCACGGCATTCGCAGCCAACGCGCGGCCAAATTTTTGCAAGAGAATGGCGGCACGCGCTTTTCCACACCAAAAATGTCCCTTTTAATTTTTATTTAATTATTTTTTTCTTTTGTTTTTGCACCTGCGCCTCGCCCCCAGCGTTAACATTCATTCATTCATTTTCATGCATATTTATAAGTTGGGGCTCGGCTAACAAACCGTTCCATTCATTCATTCATTCATTCCAATTTTTATTGCCCTCTCCCCCCGTCCCATTGATTGCCGTCTAAATTTTGCGCCGCTTTATTCCCCCAATTCCGAAAATGCAAATAATTGAGGCCGGCATCGGTAATTTGCTTCAATTTAGGAATAAAAAACATCGACCGGGAAACGTTCATCAAAAAACTGTTTTTGGACAATTTTCAGAGCGCGTTTTGAGTATGGCGTCGACGGCGCCGTCGGCGGCCAATGGCCGGCGAAAGGAAAACGAAACGGCGGCGGAAAAGGAAAAGAAAAAATTCCTTGGCACGCTCAGCTACAAATTGGAATATGATTTTGACAAAAACAATGTGAGGACGGCAAACAAAAGGAAATGCCAACAAATTTTGGCACCTTTCACTCATTTAGCTGACTGTTGGCATTTTGAGTGCCGAAAGTTTGCCGGCCATGGATTTGGGCGGCACCAGCGACCCGTACGTTAAACTGTTTTTGTTGCCGGTCAGTTTTAATTCATTTTTTGTAACAAATTTGAAACGTATCAACAAATTAAGGACAAGAAAAAGAAATTCCAAACAAAGGTACCCAAATTAAATTAATATTATTTAATAATTGAAATATAAATGATAAATTATATTTATTTTGATCGGTTGAAGGTGCAACGAAAGTCGCTGAACCCGGTGTTCAACGAGTCCTTCCAGTTCAGAGTAAGCAAATAAATTAAAATGCCTGAAATGGAACCAATTACACAGAATTTGTTGCCATTTTGTGCCACTTTTCTTCATTTTCAGGTGCCATTCAACGAAATAAACAGTCAAACGTTGGTGCTAAATGTGTTTGACTTTGGTAAAAAAAACAATGAATTTAAATACAAATTCCAAAAATGGCACTCTTTATCTGAATTTGAACAGATCGATTCGGCAAACATGATCAAATTGGCCAAATTTCGATTCCACTCGGCAAAATTGACCTTGCCACAACAATTGAAAAAACGGCACCGATCGAAGCGCCGCCGGTCAGAAAATAAATGCAAAATATTGAAATGGCATTTGACGTTAATTTTAACATTTTAAATTTTGTTCTAAATTTTAAAAATCAAAAAAAAAAAAGAGAATTATTTATATTTTATCTTTTTGCAGGAAAATCGGTTGGGCGACGTTTGCTTGGCATTGCGATACGTGCCCAACAAAAACAAATTGACGGTGGTGGTGATGGAGTGCAGAAACCTGAAAAAAATGGTACAGTTTCATGGAGAGCAAAATATGGTGCAAATTTTAGGGAGGGGGGTTGAATTGAAGGGGGGGGAGGGGGTTGAATTTAATTGAATTTTATTATTGTGCCCATTAATTTGACGAAAAATTGGTCCCAATTTTTAGGGGTGGGGGGGTGAATTTTAATTGAATTTTATTTTTATTGTGCCCATTATTTTTGATCATTTCCGATTTAAGGACGTCCTCGGCCTCTCCGGTCAGTCACTGATTTTGTTGGCATTCCGAAAGAGATAAAATACCAAAAATTTGCATTTGCCTCCCAAAGATCCGTACGTAAAAATTTATTTGATGGCCCAGAACAAACGGTTGGAGAAGAAAAAGACGACCATCAAAATGAAAACGTTGAACCCCTACTACAACGAATCCTTCTCCTTCGAAGTCAGCCCCGAAAAGTTGCAAGTAAGCGCCGGAGGGGCAATCGAAATTTACATAGAGATCGGCTCGGATCAACCAATTAATTGATTTGTTTTTTCGATCAATTAATTGTTTTGTCCGATCTCTACAATTACACCGAAATGGGAATGAATGTGTTTTGTTGGCATCGAATTAATGAATGCGTTTCGGCACGGCTTCCAATTCATTTGATGCCCCAAGCAACATTTTTGCGCTTCTGTTCCGAAGCACTGATCAGTGATCACCCACCTCCGTTAAATAAATAAATTCCGACAAAATTTGGGTACCAATTGGTGGGCAAGTGGACTTCAGACCTCCGAGGGTGCCACAATTTGAAATTGAATTCACTGTCCGAAGGCTTCATAGATTTTGCATCAAAAATTTCACAGATTTCAATGCTTTTCCTTCCTTACAGCGGGTCCATCTGCACATCATTGTGTCCGATTATGATCGAGTGGGCTCCAACGAAAGGATAGGCCACGTAAGCAAAAGGGCCAGGGGCGTTGGACTTCGGCACGTCTCGATCAAGGGAAAGTGCCGTTGAAATGGCCCCAATTTATTGCAGGTGATCATCGGCACAAATACCAGCGGAGTTGGACTCAAGCATTGGCAGGACATGATCGCAACTCCGCGAAGGCATGGAACATTGCCCCGGGGGGGGGGGGGGGGGGTTCTGTTAGAGGAAAATATACGGTAATTGTCTTTGTCTGATCCCGGCAGGTCTGTCGCTGCTTGGCACGCCCTTCAGCCCGACGCGGACTGACACCGAACTTCGCCCTCTCTTTTCCGTGTCCTTGGCACAAACTGAAGACGCATAATCCCCCATGGCCCAACAAAAACATTGGAAATACAAAATAAAATGTTGTAATTTCGCCTTGGCCAAATATCCAAGCTCCGCGGGATCCTCTCCAGAATTTTATTGTATATTTTCCTCCAAATTCATTTCATTTGCCTCATTTCCCGGTGTATAAATTTTCTATTTTTTACTGATTCATTTTTTTACTCCGTCCGTTTTAATTTCAAGGCATATTTATTTGCTGAATGGGAGGGAGCCATTACGGACAGTAATTTCGGGGCTTCGAAAAGGGTCGGAGACGGAAAAATGCCAACGAACTGAAAATGGAGAGACTTTTAAAATGAACAAAAAAGGACACTAAACTTTGAAGTGTAAATCCTCGAACTAACCCATAATTTGTAGATAGAAGCAATAAAATTGATCAATTTTTTGTAAATTGTAGTTTGATTTAATTGTTGTTTTTATTTCAATTTGTTTTACATTTGAAAATGAATAAAATGGGAAAAGAGTGGACAATATAATAATTCCATGATCAGAAAGAGCGAAAGAATTCGATGCCAATTAATTGACGATGACCGATTAACGCTGAACGAAATGAATGACATTTTGGAAATTGGCGGACTCAACGGCAGAGAGATAGGCAGGGACGTATCCACAGGATTTAGGATTTGCATATGGGGATGGGTACTTTGGGTATTGTGGGAGGGGGTGGTATTTGGCTTAAAATCTCAAAATTTTTATTATTTTCTTTTTTGGTTTTGGGAGGGGGGGTGTACGTACCAGGGATGAAACCGGATTCCGGACCTTTTGGGGTCCGGAATTCCGGATTCCGGACTTTTTTCGAAAAATTCCGGACTTTTCCGGAATTTTTTAAT